>PVHY01019740.1:0-26816 GCA_004024945.1 Uropsilus gracilis | reverse complement strand
ACCATCTTTTTAACTTTTTTTTTTTTTTTTTTTTTTAGACTAGGTCTCACTATGCCCGAGATAGTCCTGATCTTGTGGACTCAATTGATTCCCAGCCTCAGTCTCCCAGGTAATTGGGATTACAGGCTCATGCCACTGCGCCCAGCTACTTTTTTGTGACCAGTTCTCACTACATTGCCTGGGGTAGTCTCAAACCCACGAACTCAAGCAATCCCAGACCTCTTGCCTCCCAGTACTTGGACTATAGGCATGTGCCACCATATCTAGCTTAGACCATCTTTCTTCACTTTGTTTGTTTGAAAAGGAGAAAGGGATCTCTCAGCTACAAAATAGTTTGAAATCATCAGTTAAAGGGGAAGAACCCCTAAGACCTACATCCCAGTCCCAACTGTGCCACTGCTTTTCCCAAGTTCCCTAAGTCCTCAGGGCCTCTGTCTCCTCATAGACACGTACATGGATATTCACCACACAGGAATGACAACAGACTTCAATAAAAGACTATATGAGAAACGCCTGGCATGATATACAGAACTTCGGTAATATCCAAAGCTAATGCTTATTGAATACTAATTATATGCTCTGCCCTGAGCGAAGAGTTGGTGTATCTTATTGCATTTCATCTTTGCAACAACCCTGTAAAGTGAGTTTTACCATTAATCTCATTTACAAATAAGGACCCTGCGGCTTGGAGAGGTTAATGAATTCACCAAAGGTCACAAAACCGTAAGCTGTGAAGTTGGATTTTGAATGCAGACCATCACACAGGAGAGCCCGAGCTTTCTGAAGGTATCGAGCACTTAGTAGGTACTGTTGCTCTAAGTTTTTCATTCATGAATTCTCACAACTCTGGTAGCAAGTTGTACACAGATGTGGAGCCCGTTTCCCCTGCTTTTAAACCTGGGCTGGCCGGGTGATTTGTTTGACCAATAGAATGTGACAGAAGTGACACTTGGTGGCTTCTGAGTTTAGGCTTTAAGAGGCTTTACAGCTTCCATAATCACCTCTCTGGAAGGCAGCTACCATGTAAAGAAGACTGAAATATTCTGCTGGAGAGGCCAGCTAGGGGGAGGAGAGCTGCCCTGTGGGGTGGGAGGCTCCCCAGAGAGAAGCATGACTTTCCATCCTGTAGCCAGGACTCAACTTCGGACATGCCAGCGAGGCTAGCGTGGATGGTCTGATGTCAGCTGAGTATCCAGATAAACGCAACCTTGAGTCTGAACACAGCCAGCCCGGTGGGGAGCAGCAGAACCTCCCATTGTGAAAAAACACTTTCTAAACCATTGTTGTCTTCAGTCTCAAAGATCTGGGGTGGTTTGCCACATAGTGATAGATAATAAAGCAAATAAGGTGTGTGCTACTATTTACTTATTTTACGAATGAGAAAAGCTGGGGCATAGCAGAACTGCGTAAATTGCCTGGGATTAAACCACTCGTGAGTGACAAAGCCAAGGCTTGGACTGAGGTATTCTGGCTCCAGACCACACTAATCACCAGTGGGGCAAACTTGAAAAAAGTGTGTGTGTGTGTGGGGGGATATTCTCAAATGTGTCCTCATCCTAATCCCCGGAACCTGTGATCATATGAACTCACCTGATAAAGGGACTTTTTGGAGGTGGTCACGTTGATGAGCAGCAGGTTACTGTGGATTAGCTGAGTGCACACAGTGTGGTCGCAGGGACCTTAAAGCCAGAGAAAGATAATGTGATGCAGGGCCACAAGGCAAGGAACGCAGGCAGCATTTAGAAGCTGGAAAAAGGCAAGGGAACAGATTCTTCCCTGGAGCCTCCAGGAGAAACACTCTGTCAACACCTGCTTTAGTTTAGTGAAACCGATTTTGGACTTCTGACCTCCAGAACTGTAAGACAATACATTTTGTTGTTTTTAGCTAGTACATTTGTGGTCATTTGTCACCGCAGCAATAGGAGGGAAACTACAACTGAGGTCTCTCCCATTTAAGGGGAGTGTGAGCCTTCTCATAGGCTCCTGCCAGGCCTGTCTTCTCTGTGCTTCTCTGGCTCTTGAAAATCTCTCTCTAACTCATTTCTACTCACCTCTTCCAGGGAGTCTTCTCTGAATATTCTAGACCACAATGCTCTGTCCTGTCCACAGCATTTATGTCTCGTACCTTCTTACTCAGCACCAACTATTATCAGTGCTAATGTGCTGGCAGGCAGCCCAGGGACAGTTTAATGAGTGTGAGTCATCAAATCTGAGGATATCAGGCTGGACTGGCCCTAAGAGAGTCAATCCCTTCATTTTATGGATGATGAAACTGAGTCCCAGGAAAAGGAAGAAAGTCACTTACCCAAGGTCATATAGCCAGATTTAAAAACAAGCTTTCTGACTTGAAATTGACAAGTGGATTCACTCAGCAAATACTTATGAGACCCTCATTATGGGCCCAGCACTGACAATCATAAGCAGATAATGTCTTGGCTCTCATTTGCAAAATAAACATTTATATATAATAATCACACAAAGATAATGAGTCATCATGGGGTTAGGAACGTTCCAATAAAGCAAAATGTGCACTAAAAACTACTTTGAACTGGAAAATCAGGAGAGACTTCTCTGAAGATATGACCATCAAGCAAAGATGCAAATAATGGTGAGTGGAGTCAGAGTAGGTCTTTCTGAGGGCTGGTGGACAGAGAAAAGAGTTTTGTGCTAAGGAGATGATGTGTGCAAAGACCCTGGGGCAGGAGGCAGAAGGGGGAAAGGGAGGCCAGGATGCCTAGAGAGTCACAGTGACAGGCACTGAGATAAAGATGAGGCTACAGAAGTCCACAGAGGTCAACCACAGGGCCCAGGGGGCCATGGCGAGGTTTTGATCTTCCAGTGGCAGTGAGAAACTATAGGGCGGATTGAAGCAGGGCAGTGACAGGATCATATTTGAATTTTATGGCTTCCCCCCTCTACTGGGGCCTTTTCTTATCTCTATAGACATGTTAGAGATCATTATTACAGGGAGTTTTATGCCACTCTATATTCCACTCCGTCCCTAGCCTTGTACAAAGCAGGTGCTCCATAAATATGTGTTGATTAACCTCTCAGCAGCATGTGACGCTGTTGATCATTCCCTACCTCTTGAAGTGCTCCCTTCTTTGGCTTCAGTGCTGCTGCAGGCTCTCGCTGCTCTCAGACCGCTGACTACTCCTGATCCCCTCCGCCCATCCCGACATGAAGCATCTTTTATTGTTTCATCTTCATTCTTTTTCTTGTGAATACTTTCATCTTGGTCATTCTGTTGCCTTGAATGATATAAATCTTTTCTTCAGGCAGAACTTAAGTGCCACGAGGACTGGGACTCTTGTCTTGTCACTATTGCATCCCCAGAGCCTGGCACAGTGCCTGATGAGCATATATACTGTGTAAGTGTGTTTATATGAACTGCAGGAACAGGCGAGAGGAATCTATGGTGATTGATGTCAGAGTAGTGGTTACCTGTGGGGAGCTAATGACCGGGAAGGAGCACAGGGGAACTGGTGGAGGGCTGGAAAGCTTGATATGTTGGTGGTAGCACAGGCATCTGCAGATGTAAAAGCTCATTGAGCCGTAAGCTTAGGATTAATGTTCTTTACGGCATGTGTGGTGTTTCTCAATCAAAGTAAAAATGAATGCAATGTAACCGCTCTCCTGAGAGGGCATTCCTAATTTCTGCTGCCTGCGTGTACCTAGATGCCCACTTCATTATCTTTCCCAGCCTCCCAAATCAGGTCTCCTGTGATCATGTCCCCAGTGTTGTTACCACTGTGCTCTCAATGTTTAGTTTTCCAAACCTCAGAGTCATTTGTCCCCACACCACCCCTTCTTCTGTCTTATCTCATCCTGTTTTCCAAGACACATAAACACCAGTAGTCTGTGGTTATGCACAATTTTAAGATGATCCCCTCCCCAACTTTCACTCCTGGTGTTACTCCTGCGTCACCCCTGTGTTTGTGTTATGTGGCAAAACAGAGATCATGGGGATGGGGAGGGTGAGTCTTATCACAGAATTCTAAAAGCAGAGAGTTTTCTCTGGCTGCTGGCAGAAGAGGGATATTCAGCGATATTTTGAGCACAATGAGCAATGCATTTGTTGCTGACTTTGAAGATGGAGGAGCCACATGTAGGCCCCTTAGGATTCTTCAGAGCTGAGAGTGACCCCCAGCTAACAATCAGTGAGAAAGCAAGAACCTACAATTTACAACCGCAAGGAATTAAATTCTGTCAGAGAGAACGAACACGGGAACAGATTCTTCTCCAGAGCCTCCAGACAATAGCCCAGACAGCCCAGACACATTGACGGCAGCCTACGGGAGAAACCAAAGTGCCCAGTCTCGACCTGTATGATGAGGGGATGAAGACGTGGGTGTTGTTTTTAGTCACTAACTGTATGGTAAATTGTTAGGACGACAACAGAGAACTAGTGCAGATAGACACAGAACTACTCACGGTGGCCACTTCCTGCACATTACTTTGAAGTCACCAAGGCTCTGATCCCCTGGCCTCACCTCTGCCCAACTGTGATATTTGTCTCTGGGTCTGTCTCCCCACGTCCATCCATCCTGCTCACTTAATTTTCCAAAGTCACGACCTGCTCACATAAGCTTCTATGAAAAGTCAGGCATGGTGGCTTGTGCCTGTAAGCTTCAGCCTAAGAAGCAGCTGGGGCTAGGGATTGTGGTTCCAGTCCCACTCGGGGCAACACAGCGAGACCTAGTCCCAAAAAATAGCTGGGAGTGGTGGTGTGCACCCATAATCCCAGCTACTGGGGAAGCTGAGGCTGGGGATTGCTTGAGTCCGTGGTATCCCGGGCAACGTGAGCCTGCGGTTCCACAGGTAAAAATAGCGAGACCTAGTCTCAAAAAAAAAAAAAAAAAGCTTCTATATAAAAAAAAAGCTTCCATGGCAGCATAGTTTGGTGGTTACCTTCTAGGACTAGAAGGTAGGTATGAAGCCGGCTCTGCCTCTAAGTTGCATGTGACCAGAACAGATTGCTTAATTTCATCCATAAATGGTGACTAAGAGTGCCATCCTCATAGGCTAGTCACCAGGATTAGGTGAGACATGGGTGCAGGCAGGCCCTCCACCCTTAGTGGTGATTGTTGGTTTATCACCATCAAGGTTTCAGGTGGCTACTGATTAAATTTGCCAGCCTGGCCTAACAGTCACAGCCCGCAGACAGCACATGCACGCACACACAAACACACAGCCCCGCCCCCTTCTCTCCCATTCCTTTTCTGTTAGTTCCATCCTTTTCCTTCCATCTTCATCACTGCTCCCCTTGTTCACATCATCACCTATTCTCAGTGGCCTCACTGATTCACGTAACTCCACTCTCTGCAGTCAGCAGGGACGGCTGAAAACACAAGCCTGATTGCATCTCTTGTGCTTAAACACTCCCATGGCTCCTCACTGCTCTGAGCCTGACTCCAGAGTTCCTCCTGCCATCAGCAAGGCCCTGGACACCGACCTGACAGTATCTCACTCTCCCCACTGTCCCTTGTGTCCACCACAGTCCCTCTGCTGTGGGGCAATTGGCCTTGCTGTTTCCTTCTCCTGGAAAACTCTTCCCTTCCCTCCTTTGCGTACTTAACATCCACTTGTCCTTTCAGTCCTTAATTCAGCAGGGACTTCCTCCAAGAAGCCTCTTCTGACCTCCCTGGCCAGGCCAAACTCCTCTTGTAGAGTTTCTTTTTCAAATTTTTTAAAGGCCGGGCATGATGGCACATGCCTTGAGGTGGCAGCCTGGGAAGCCACAGCCAGGGCCAGGGATTGCGGTTCCTAGTCCCAGCCTCGCTCTGTAGGCTGTAATTAAAGGCACATGCCACTGTGCCCGGCCTTCCTCCTGGCCTTTTGCTTCTTTTTCCTATGTCCCACATTTACTGAAACCATTTGGTTTCTTTCTTTCTTTTTTTTTTTTTGAGACTAGGTCTTGCTATTTTTGCCTGTGGAACTGCAGGCTCTCGTTGCCCGGGGTACTACAGACTCAAGCAATCCCCAGCCTCAGCTTCCCAGGTAGCTGAGATTACAGGTGCGTACCACCACACCCAGCTATTTTTTTGGAACTAGGTCTCACTACGGGCCCCAGGCGGGACTCGAACCGCGATCCCTAGCCCGGCTGCTTCATAGGCTGAAGCTTACAAGCACGAGCCACCATGCCCGGCACCATTTGGTTTCTGTCTTTTTCTTTCTGACTTCTTTCTGTTAATATGATTTCTTTCAGGTCCATCCATGTTATCTCAAATTCATCAAACTTGTCATTTTTATTGGTGAGTAATATTCCATTGTGTATATATACCACATCTTTTTCACTCATTCATCTGTCTTGGGACATTTGGGTTGTTTCCATGTCCTTGCAATTATAAACAGTGTTTCAATAAATATATGAGCACAGGTGTCCCTTTGTATAAGTATTGAGGTCTCCTTTGGGTAGATTCCCAGAAGAGCGATTGCTTGGGTCAAATAGTAGTTCCATTTTCTTTAGTTTGAGTGTCCTTGACACTGCTTTCCATAGTGGCTGCACCAGCTTAAAAAATATGGAATGCTTCACGAATTTGCATGTCATCCTTGTGCAGGGACCATGCTAACCTTCTCTGTATTGTTCCAATTTTAGTATATGTGCTGCTGAAGCAAACACTTGTAGAGGTTCTTGAAAGGTCTGCTGCTCTCTCCACCCTCTCAGAGATGAAACTTGGATCTTTTTTTTTTTTTTTTGAGACTTGGTCTTGCTATTTTTGCCCGTGGAATCGCAGGCTCTTGTTGCCCGGGGTACCACAGACTCAAGCAATCCCCAGCCTCAGCTTCCCAGGTAGCTGGGCTGACAGGCACGTGCCACCATGCCCAGCTGTTTTGTTTTGGGACTAGATCTCGCTGTGTGCCTCCAGCGGGACTCAAACCGCGATCCCTAGCCCTGGCTGCTTCATAGGCTGAAGCTTACAGGCACGAGCCACTGTGCCTGGCGAAACTTGGATCTCTTTGTACATTTATTCAATTGCCAGCAGCTCCACGAGGATGGGCTGTTTCTGTTTCCCATCCTACTATCTCCCTGGGGACAGTTCTGTGCTCTGACCCAGAATCTGTGCTCCACAAATGGCTGCTAAAGGAACGAATGAATGAAAGTGGGCACAAGGACTCTGCTTCATTAACCTGGATTGCTTTATCCACGGACGCTTTTTCCACGTCTGTCCTCACTCGTGTCTCTCCACCTTCCTGTGCTTTCTAGCCAACTCTGTTCTTCTGTAACTCCAGCCCACTCTGCCAGGTATTCTTACCCAATATTTTGGTCTGCTGTGCCTTCATTTTCCATCCCTCTCCCTGCCTCACCAAAAGCATTTATAGTTTGCACTATTTCATTCTGACTGTGAAAATAATGCATGCACGTTGCAGAAAATTTTGATAACCGGTAACGCAGAAAATATAAAAGAAAAAATAAAAACATGTCAAATACCACTACCTAGTGATAATCGCAGCTTTTATTATAGAGTAGGTCCACCTATTATCAGATACATAGTCATGGAAAATTTTTTAGTCTTACAACAAATCAATGAAGTTCATATTATTCTCATTTTACAAAAAAAAAAAAAGGTTTGCATAAATTCAATTAGTTGCTCAGGATCATACAGAATTGACAAAAAACACAGAGCTAAAGCCAGGCATGGTGGTGCACGGCTGTAGTCCAAGTGCTGGAAGACAAGAGGCCTGGGATTGCTTGAGTTTGTGGGTTCAAGACTACCCCAGGCAACATAGCAAGACCTAGTCTAAAAAAAAAAAGAAAAGAAAGAAAGAAAGGAAAAAGAACACAGCACTAGAAAAGAACAGCTGCCACACTGGGGCCCAGTCTCCAGCACCACAGACTCAGAAGTGCTCTCTATTCTGCCACTCAGGCTCTTGTTTCTTCTCCCTCTCCCTCTCCTCATACTCTTCTCACATCTTGACTCTCTCTCTCCAAAACCAAAGTTCAAACTCTCTTTCTATCACCCTCCCTTTAGCCCAGTAGTTCTAGATCAAGGATAGTCATTATGGCATTTTTTTTTTTGAGCAGACCAGCAACAACCTAAATGTGCAACAGTATTGGTTCAATGAGTAGCAGCACATCCTCACAGTGGAATACTACACTCTCCTTCTAAAGACAAGGAGCTCGTCATGTGTTATTGTGGAATAATCTCCAAAATCATCTGTCGAATGTAAAAACAAAATGTGGGACAATGTGTGCAGTTTGCTGCCATCTGTGAACATAGAGAATATTTCTACACTAAGTGTCTACAGTGTTTTGAAAACAAAAACGATCCTACTAGTTACTTCTGGGAAAGAGAATATGAAGGTTGAAAATAAAGGGTGGAAGGGGACTTCATTTTTGCTGTGTACCCATGTATAATATTTTAACGTTAACCAATTTAACAAGTAAAAAAACAAAACAAAACCCCAAATCTGAGCCTCCCACGAGGTCCATCTTCACTCCATGACTGTGAACGTGCCCAGATGAGTACTAGGTACATGAGCATCCTGTTTCCCTCTTCTCATGGGGGCTGCCCTGATAAGGCTCACGTATTAGCCATTTTTAGAGACTGAAGACCTTGTCTTCTCCATCAGACCCGTGGGATTCTGTTGTCACTTTAAGGCTAAGGCCTTTTGTTCTAGCCCAAACTGCCATTCAGTAGCTGTGTCACCTTAGGCAAGTCACTTGTACTCTGAGAATAGATTCTCTCTCTTCTGTCAGGCAGATGAAGAATTTCCCCTAAGCCTCCTTAGCTTCAACTGTTCATCTTCAAATAGTCTGCCCCCCCCCCAATATAAAAGTCTGCTCCTCTGCCTTCCCTGTCCAAGGAGCACCTACCCATCCCCCATCCTTGAAGATTCAGCTTTCATGTCACCCCTTCTTTCTTTTGAGACTAGGCCTTGCTATGTTGCCCAGGGAACCACGGGCTCACATTGCCCAGGGTACCACGGACTCAAGCGATCCCCAGCCTCAGCTTCCCAGGTAGCTGGAATTACAGGTGCATGCCACCACACCCAGCTTTTTTTTGGGGACTAGGTCTCGCTACGTTGCCCCGGGCAGGTCTCGAACCACGATCCCCAGTCCCTGGTGCGACTCCATAGGCTGTTGCTTACAGGTATGCGCCACCATGACCGGCTTTTTTTTTTTTTTTTTTGAGACTAGATGTCACTTTGTTGCCTGGGGAAGTGCAGGCTCATGTTGTCTGGGGTACCATGGACTCAAACGATTCCCAGTCTCAGCTTCCCAAGTAGCTAGGATTACAGGCATGTGCCACCACATCCAGCTATTTTTTGAAACTAGGTCTCGGTCCCGCTATGTTGCCACAGCAGGTGTCAGCCCCCAGGTGGGTTTCGAGCCCAAAGACTCAAGCGATCCGTAGTCTCGGCCTCGCGCTTAGTAGGTTGCAATTAAAGGCACGTGCCACCGTGCCTGGCTCATGTCACCTCTTACTCAAGGTCCTGTCCTCTGGCTGTGAGCTTTCCTCTCACAAATTCGTCACACTTGGTTGGCTTGGCTTGGCTTCCCAGTTGGACAGACCATGAGGGCAGAAACCATACACTGTTATCTATCACACCACATTCAGTGCCTACCTCATGGCTTAAGCTCAGTAAATATTTTGCTCTGAGAGTTGGTGTGTCCCTTACCCTTGTCCAGATCCTCTTCCAAGATCCTGCATCCTCATAGACCTGGGCGGTTCCCTCTGGTCACTGTGAAAGAGGGGCATCACTGGGGAATCCTCTTTCTCCAAAGCTTTTCAGCCCGCCCAGGGCATCAGAGCGCCCAATCTTCCCTACTGTCCCAATCTTCCCTACTGTCCCATCTACAACTCCTGTAGGTGCCAGCCCAGTCAGGCCTCTCCCTCAGGGCCAGGACCCACCCAGGCCAAGGCTGGCCCCACACCCACTCCCCACCTCCAGCCCTGAGAACTGGTGGCCCAGCCCAGGCTGGCGGCCCGGCCCATCAATCGTGCTCCCAGGGGTACAAACCAATTTCTCTTGCTTTCCTGAGCCCGTCTCCCTGGCGGAGCTTGGAGGAGCCTTCAATCGCATTAATCCCAGCCTGGCGGCGGTGACGAAGACGGATTTCTCCACCAAACGATCCATTTGTATCTCTCGTGCACTCACTTGGTTTTTTTCCGTGCGGATGTTCAAAATATCATGAAAAAGGCGTTAGCCGGTTAGCTGTGGCGCAGCGAAATAATAGAGTGATCCGGCAATGCGCTCCTGACCTTGCAGGACAGCTAATCCATCCGCACATCTATCTTAATTATTCCCGGTTACAAAAGAGAAACGCCACCATCCATTCATTCCAGGCTGGCAATTCCATTTTCCACCCCCACTCACGCCCCATCCTTTCTCCACCATCCTCTAGCCAGATAGGCCCATTCACCAGGGCTACAACCCACTCCCCACAGCAGCCCCTCCAGCATGGCTTGAGCCCACCTGGTCCCAGGACACCGGACGCCTGCTGGCCCGGGCACTCTGGCTCTCTGCCCCAGAACTCTGACCAATGTTGGTTGGAGGAAGATTACCAGCAGGATTAAGGCATAGAAGGGGCACAACACATATGTGAACACACACACACACACAAACACAAAGACAACAATCTCCATCAGACACAATCTCCACCAGACTCGGACAGTCAGGCTTCCTCACACAGACCCACCCCTGTTTTCTTCCCAATCTAGACCATTTTAACCCTCCTACCCAGACAGGCTAGGCTAGGCATTTTGACTAAGGAAGGATGCTTTGGTCTGCCTGTCTCCCACCCCCAAAAGACAAAGACCCCTTCTCGGTCCTACTCACTGACATAGCCTAGGCAAGACAGTGCCAGAGGAGAAAGGTGACAGGAGAGGAAGAGAGCAAAAGAGGAGGCTGGGCAAAGAGTTAAGCAAGGACTCTGCACGTGGGAGCAAAAGGATGCAGGAAAGGGAGGATGGGGATGCGGGCCGTGTGGTGAGAACATCGTCCAGACAGTGTGTGAAAATGTTTGTGCGGCACAATCCAAGCTAATTGTACAGATTCACTTTGGGGACGCCTGTGTCAGTCTCCAAAGCCCTTTCCAATTCTACCCCTTAACGTATGATTTTCAGACCCCTCATTCTAATGATTTTAATGCAATCAGCAAAACTAGGCATGTAATTGTCTTGGCTCTGTGCTCGGCCGCAGTGGCTCCTGGGGACCCTGGCTCCCAGTTTCCATGCCCTCTTCCTCCTTCTTCTCTCCCTGCTTTTTTTTCCCCCACCCCTCCATAGGCCTCAGTCAACAAGTACATGATGAGGCCTCTTCGGTGATCACGGTTGTGGGAGAAACAGGGGTTCAGTCCTTAGGCCTCACGAAGCCGGATCTGGCTGATACAGCGCTTCTAGGCCAGAGCTGGCAGCCCCGACTGTCTGCCGGCCCAGTCTGGCTGGATTACTAGGGTTAGAGAAGGAGGAAGGGGCTCCCTCCCCTCCGCAGAAGCAGCAGGCAGCTTGGGCTGGGCCTGTGGGGCGGTTTGCAGGGGAAGGGCCATTTGTCCTGAGACAATGGCTGAGAAGGGGTCTCCGAGCGGCTGTTGAGAGCCAATTTGTAGTGGTGACTGCCGAGGTTGCTCCAAAGGCTGCGAACAGCTGGAGCTCCCGGTGACTGATGGGTGGGCCCAGGAGAGAGGCCATTGGTCTGGCAGACACAAAGGCCCCAATGGTGTGCGGGTGGGGCCCGTCAAAATCATTAAGTGCTGAAGATGGGAGCGGCGGACTTCAGATGGGACCAGCGGGTGGGGGGAAGAGGTCAGGAGCCTGCCTCACCCTCCAGCAGCCCCTCCTCCACCCCACAACCTTGCCACCCACACCCTCATTATCATCTCATTTGCATAGACGCCCCTCATCCAGGTCCCTGGCCTCACACTACTGCAGTCCAGGTTCCAGTTCCAGTAGTCCCGGCACCTCTTTGGGGGACCTGCCCACTCTCAGGTGGCCTCAGTCTTTAGCAGGTGAGCTCCTCCACTTCTTAAGGAGCAGGGTAGCCTCGACTTCGGATCAGGGAAGTACCCAAGGGGAGAAACTGAGGCTCAAGGGAGTGATCGCCCCACCTCCTCCCTCCACGAAGAAAACGGCTCTCCCACCATTCTGACCTTCCCCAAGGGGGAGGGAGGGGCAGTGACTGCGGCAGAAAGCCGCCCCCTCCCGCGCTCCACCCCCGCCTCGCCGACGCGGCGCTCGGCAGGAGCGCGAAGCAGTGACCCGGCCAGGTGGTGATGATGCGGCCGGCCGCGCTGGTCACTCTTGGCCGCTCCCCGCGCGCAGCCCGACCCTCCTCGCATGGGTCACGGCGTCGGCAAAACTCCCTGACACAGAAACGCCGCGGGGCCTGCGCGTGTCGGGAACAATCCTCCGCCTGATGGGAAGCGACAGCTCTGCTCCGCCTCCCTCCGCTCCTTTCCCTCCCGGGCTCCTCGCCTGCGCCTTGCTCACCCGTCCGCTGCAGGCCCAGCCGGGCTGGGGTTCCCCCAGCAGGTGCCCCAGGGTCCCCTCAACCCAACCCAACAAGTCGCTGCCGAGCAAGTGTGCCCGAGGGTGGACAGAGAAGAGGAGGAGGAACTTCTCCCTCGGAGTCCTGGTCCTCAGAGCAGGGGTGAGGGGGAGCGAGCACAGGACTGCACGGGGAGGCACGGGGCTGTCACCAGGATGGCAGGAAAGCAGGTGGTGCAGTCAGCGTTGTGCCACCGCGCTTCTGTTTAACATGTTCACAAAGAAAAAAAGACCAGGCTGGGCATGGTGGCGGATGCCTGTAAACGGCAGCCTAGGAAGCCGCGGCTGGAGCCAGGGATCGTGGTTCGAGTCCCGCTGGGGGACACGGTTCGAGTCCCACTGGGGGACACGTAGCGAGACCTAGTTCCAAAAAGGTGTGGTGGCACGCTCCTGTAATCCCAGCTACCTGGGAAGCTGAGCTGGGAATTGCTTGAGTCCGTGGTACCCCGGGCAACGTGAGCCTGTGGTTCCATGGGCAAAAATAGCCAGACCTGGTCTCAACAACAATAACAACAAAAAAAACAGAAATAAATCCCCATGTAGAACAGGCTCTCCCTGGGCAGAGGGGTGGGCCCCTGGTGGAGTAGGATTCCTACCTTCAGCACTTCCTGCCTTCTGTTTGTTTTGAACTGTGTGTACACTGTGTGGTGTGTGTTTGCAGTAAACATACCTTGTGTGATCTCCCCCAGAGGTGTAAAAGCCCTTGAGGGGTCAGAGGAGGGATGTTCTCACGCAGACTCCAAGCCCCAGCACTGATTCCATTCACAGGGAGTGAGCTTGGTGTGCTCTTAAGGACCAAACCAAGCGGTGAAAGACCCCTCACAAACAGGCACCCTGCCTCTCCTCCAACTTGACCTGGAGTCGCTAGGAGCCAGTGGGGTGGAGCACCGGGGGAAGGGAAAGGCCCAGATGTGTAAAATCTCCTCAGCATTTCCTCACACATGGACGCTCAGTCACTCCGGGCACATGGCCACCACGCACTCACACGTGTGTCCACACACCTGTAAACATCCTGGACCACACACCCAGGAACACTCATTCACAGCCATGTGTGGCCCACCTGTGTTCACACACTCAGCCTATCACTCACAGCACCAAATACTACATAGCCATGGCCTCCTGCTCCCAGCCTTTCTCGAGCCCAGATACTTTATGAAGTGAGTGCCTAGTTCACCTCAAATGTCCTGTTCATTCTTCCCCAGTTTATTTTCTGCTCACCCTGACCCAACCTTTTCCTGGCTATTGCCACTCCTGTCCCTCTCCCCTAGACTCCTGCTCACATCTGGGACTTGAGAAAGGAGGGTGTCTGCCTGCTTTACCACCTGACCTCAACCCCAGATTTGGTTCAGAAGGAGCAGGGTCTGGGGGAGAAAATGAGGAATCCTCCTGCAAAGTCCCCCAAATAAGAGGCCCATGTGGCATCCCAGCCTGTGTGGATGTAGGCCCCTCCTGACTTCCACCTACCCATTACCACAGAGCCTCTACTTACTCACTCCTGCCTCTCCTAGCCATCTTCTGGGCCTATATAGGGCCCAGGTTCTCCAGGAAGCCTCCTTTCCTGGAGCATGAGATGGAGGCCTGGCTCTCCAGTAGGATTCCTGGGCCTGACTATTCCCCTACCTCAAGTGATATCCCTTGTGTGCCTTCACCTTCAATTTTCTCTTCATAGCTGCAAACCCTGTGAGCTCCTACAAAACAGAAACAAATCTCTTCGTCATATGTCCCATACCTCCACACATCTGCTAGCAGCCCCTGATGACAGAATGGATGCGTGAAGATTGTGAACATGGCTTGTGTCTCTGAGTGAGTGATGGTGTGTGATGGTGTATGTGAGGAAGAGGTGTGATGGTGTATGTGAGGAGAAGGGAGCAAAGGTAGCTGCGTAGGACAAGTGCCACAGCCTGTTTTCTCTGTGAAAGTACTGACAATAGTGTGTTCTTTCCAGCTACCCTTGGAAGAAGGTGTCTATTGGCTAAAGAATCAGAGATTTGGAGAATTTACATAATTTCTCCTAAGGTCACAATGCTGGAGTGCAGAATTTGCCTGCTGTCAGGCTCTAAGGTCAAGGATACTGTTTCTGTCTCTTGTGTGCTCCAGGATGTACAGTGGAGGAGCTGCTTTCTGTTCCCCATGCTGAGCCAGCCCACTTCTCCATGTTGATGGGGCCTCTGGTCCTCTCTCCATCACAGGCCCTAAGTCTACTTCCTTTGTCTTTCTTAGTTCCTCTCTTACAACATCTCTGCTCAAAACCACTGTCTCCTCAGTGCTCCTTTGGCCTTGAACACATTCCAGAAGCAAGAAACAGGCTTCATTATTAACTAGTTGGTAGCCTTAAGTCAACCACTCATCTCAGATCTTCTCTGGTCTCATTTTCCCCAAGTATAGGACTTGACTAGGTCATGTCTGAGGTCCCCTCCAGGATTGGCAATCTGGGCTGGGATCCCTGGCAAGAAGAATGCAAGAACAAGACAGCACTTCACCCAGCCTAGTCTACCCCCAGACCTCCCAGAGGGGTTTGGGCTCAAAGAGGGCTGGGAAATGCTGTGAATTAATTACCATCAGACCTCCGGCCGCTGTTCATCTCTGTAAACAAACATTTTAATACGCAGTAATTAATTACATCTGCCACACCGACCCTCCTCTCGTTCATCCTTCTTCAGCTTTTCTTCTGCTCACCCTGAACCAATCTCCTCCTCCCAGTTGGGGCCCGAGAACCCAGGCAGGTCCCCCCCTCCCACCACTTCCCCAGCCCTGCCCCATCAGAGGCAGGTGCTCACATCTGCCATGCCACTCTGAAGCTTTTTGTTTGTTTCTCTACCTCCCGTCCATCTTTCTGACAGTCCTTTGTCTCTAGTTTTCTCAGCCTGGATTTTCCTCCCCAACAAAGTTTCATGCCAGGTACACATTCTGGGAGGGAGGGGGCAATGAAGCCAGCATGGTCCTACTCATCAACCCTCCAGGACCCGGCTAATTTGCAAGAGTTATCCAAATGATACAACTGACCCACTCCAGTTCCAGGACCTCTCCCTCCGCCAGGCCTTAAGAACCCCTGAGAGTCATCCTAATGTCCATCCCTTCCTGTCCCTGGCTCTGCCTCCACAGCAGCTCAGTGTGACATATGCACCCTGTTGTGCCCACCTGGTCATACCACTTTTATCCACTTCCATGCCCAGGAGTACCAGCTTTGTATCCATTTTCTGCACCACGCTGGCAGGGCCTCAGTACTCACTAGGGCAGGCAGCCTAAGACAGGATGCCCCTCCCTGACCACCTCCTCCAACCCTGGTGGAATGGGGCATACAATTTCCTGGGGATGTTCTTTTTTTTTTTTTGAGACTAGGTCTCGCTCATTTTGTCCGGGGTACCAGGGACTGAGCTTCCCAGGTAGCTGGGATTACAGGCGCGCGCCACCACGCCCAGCTATTTTTTTGGAACTAGGTCTCGCTACGTTGCCTCGAGCGGGACTCCAACCGCGATGCCCAGTTCTGGCCGCGGCTTCCTAGGCTGCCGCTTACAGGCATGCATCACCATGCCAGGCCCGTTTCTTGGGGATGCTCTTTTGTGTCCAGCCAGGAGTCTGGGGAACGGCCAACAATGGATCAGAAGCGAGGGCTCTAAGAGCCTAGGGTTACGAGCCATAGGAAGGGTGGAAAGAGGCTCAGTGGCCCAAGAGGTCCGACTCAGCCTGGCCGCGCAGGGGGAGCCGGGAGCGGGGTGGGCGGGGTAGGACGGGCGCCACCAGGCGTGGCGCAGGGAACAGAGCAGAATGAAATGCAGATGCAAAACGTGCTCGTAAGAGTTTCCTCTCTCTCCCCATCTGCCAAAGCCGAGATTTTAATCTTTAATCCATGAGCAATCAGCGAGCAGCGGCGAATGGCACATTACAGATGTTTTACTGTCGCGGGCGCTCGCAGCTTCCGCGCTCCGCACAGGCGCGCCTGGCGCCCCCGCCCTTCATCACCCCACCCGCCCCCTCCCTCTCTGGTCCCTCTTCATCTCTCCTCCCTTGATAGACATTAAACAACTCTCCCCTCACCTGCATGCCCCCTGGCTCGCCGTGGAGGAGGGAGTGGGACGAAGGGCCATTAACCCTTATTAGCAGACTTGGAGTTCCGCTGGTGGGGTGCATGCCTGGTTCTCACGGCGCGGGGGCAGTGCTCAGGACCGCAATGAGGTGGATTCCCGGCCACATCCAGATTAGGAGGCTCGGAGACAGTAGCATCAAGTGAACTATCCCACCCTTCATTCCTTTCCCGGATCCCACCTCCAGGGCCGCTCTCGGCTCAAGCGATTATCGCTCCAGATGTTCGTCTGCGCTGGGGCTCCCATTTCCAGATGTTGGGCACCTCTGTTCTCAACATTGGATCATGATCCCCTCTGCTGGATGGAGAATACTTTAGTGTCTTTGGTGGTCAGATCTAGGCGTCCCGGGGGAAATCTGATGAGACCAGTTATAAAGACCCACTGAAAACAAAAAATCTCAATTCTTTGAGGGAGTTGTGTCTTTATAAAACGGCGGCAGGAACCCCTCCCACTTCGGAATCTTGTCAGGCTCTGAGTTCCAAGTTGCTAAGGAAACACACACTCGCCCCTATAATCTCCCTGAAAGCAAGGGGGAGATGTATGTGTCCTGCCAGCCCAGAAATCATTAGCAGTGACCCCAGTTTGCAAAAATATATTTGTGTGATTATATGATTAATATCTGTCGTTTTAGCTAGTCCGTGGGTTCCAGAAAGAACTGTTTTCACTCACCATTGTGTTCCCTCAGCACATAGTAGTAGATGCTCAATAAATATTTGACTGAATAAAGTAATTGGTAGGTCTACTAGAGTCTCGGTTGTATTTTCTTCTATCATTGCCAATGAAAATAGGCCCTTCACCCCAGGCAGCGATGCATGCACAATTCCCAAACTGCAACCATCATCTCTGCAAGTAATAGCCATATCTCCCTGCCCCCACCCCATCATGGTGGATCTTCCCTATTAGATATAAGAAGAGAAGTTTATCTACTGGGAAAGTGTGCCTGACACCAAGCCAGTTTCCTTTGGGCAACTGCCTTCTCTCCCTAGACCCCTTTGATTTAGTTTTCTACTCTAGGACATCCCCCCTCCTCCACCCCCAGCTCCCTTTATACTATTCATGCCCACCTTCACAGCTGGAGGAGGAGATCCGCAACAGAGGCAGGGGGGAGACAATGCAGCGTGCCTGAGATAGAGGCAGAGGTAAAAACCAAAGAGGGAGTAAGTGATTAGCAGAGGCCCAGACAGACAGCCGGGCAGACCCGGGGACTGTCTGCCCCCACTGGGACGGGCGCTGGGGACTAAAGAGTCAGAGCAAGAGAAAAGATTGAGGGAGCGGGGGAGTCAGAAAGCGAGACACCAAGGGGTGAGGGTCTGAGACCCGGCCAAATGGCAGACCCGGGTCCCAGCCCAGATGCTGCTGTTGGAAGGAAAGCAGCCCAAAGCCTAGGCCGCAGGGCCCGCAGGCAGCCCTGAGAGGCGGCGGTGAGGGAAGCCGAGTGAGAGGCAGTGAAGCCGCGTGTGTGTTTTTATTATTATTATTTCTGATTAAAGAGGAATTCATCTCGTATCTGCCTCCTGCCAGGGGCCGAGGCGCCGCCATTGGGGTTAACGGTGCGGAAGAATACAAAAAAATTTCATTGAGGAGGATTATAAAAGTTACTAGCTGGAACATTAACAGAAGAGTAACTTGTAAAAAATGCAATATTACAATATTCACAAGGACGGCAGAGCGTGGTAAAGCTATAAAATTCAACATTAAAATCTTCCACAGCCTAGATAACCTAGTTAACAAACATGGTATTGGAACTACTTTTCTGTTGGAGCTGAGGGATACGAGCGGGGGCTGATCACACCTCGCCGGCGGCGGGAGGGGCGGGGCGACGCGGAGCTAGCCCCGCCCCTCCCGGCCTCAGCCTCCTCCCCAGGAAAATGGGGACAAAGCTGTGCCACACTGAGGAAGGCCTGAGGATTCGCTTCAAACCCTCGAGTAAGGTTGACGCTTGTGAAGTTGTTTATCTTGCCAAGTGCTGATTAAAGCAAACCATTCAAAATGTATTTAGCCCGGCCAGATAGGATATGTTTCTGTAACTACGGAATGTGGATGTACTGAATCAAATGTACTGAAAAAGGACTGTGTCTGAATATGTATATTTGGAGTGTGTGTGTGTGTGCGCGTGCGTGTGTGTGCGCGTGCGTGTGTGTGTGTACACATGCGCAGAGTGTGTGTACTCAGAGCCACTAGATCTTCAGAACATATGAATGGTATTTTCATGTGTATATAGATATAGCTTGGATGCAACCAGCCTTATACTAACAGGCCCGTGTGTTCATTATAGGTAAGTATGCCCAGTGAGTTTTAGTGCAGTGTTTATTATGTGTGTGGGCATGGAATCTTTGTGTGGGTAAGATATGTGTCTAGAAAGCATATGTTTATAAAGAAGATATATGTTTGCATGCTTCTGTGTATACCTATGTGTAAGGTGTGCATGTGTGTGTATCAGGACTTTATAAGGTTGTGAACACAGGATGTTTGTGCAGGATGTTTGTGCACATAACACAGAAATATAATGTTTGCAATGTGTGCTAAATATATGTTTACGCATAGGATCTTTATGGGCTAGTTTGGATACATGAGTATATGTGTGTTTAGAGCATGTGTGCATGTGTGAAGACTGGCTGGATCACATTACTCTCTGCATATGAACAGAGAAGATGTTTGATATGCATGTCCTGGTTTTTTGTTATATTCACATGTTGTACACATATGTGTGGAATGACACATATATGTGAAAATAGACATTTGTGTGTGTGAAAATAAAGACATGATGAGAAGTCTGAATATGTGGGATGTGTGTGTGTCTTCAGGTGCAGATATAGAGCATTGATTCTATCAGATCCCCAAATGCTTGTAGTGTGCTAGTTAAGAGCATGGATTCTAGAGCCTGTGCACTCTGCTCTGGAGAACAAATTCTGGGGTTGAATTCTATATGTTATATACTATGTGTATGAATTTGGGCAAACTTAACATCTGACTGCCTTAACTTCCCCAGCTGCAAAATGGGCATAGAACTGCACATAATTCAGAGTTGTTACACAATTCAATGTGTTAACATTTGCTGTGGTAGGCAGTATAATGGCTAGTCCCCCCCAAATGTCCATGTCCTAATCCCCCAAATCTATGACTATATTACCTAACAGGACAAAAAGGATTGTGCAGCTGTGACTATGTTAAAGATATTGAGATGAAAAGATTATCCTGGATTATCACGGCATGCCCAGTGTCACCACAAGGTTCTTATAAGAGGGATGAAGGAGTATCAGAGGTTCTATCCTGGGCCTTCTGAGATTCTGATTCCTACTAGAGTCTGGGCTCTGCCAAGGTAAACATGGGCGTAATTCACAGAGTGGGGATTTGATCCCTCAGTATCTGCTTCTAGGCCTGTGACTAAGGGAACAGGTGGGGGTGGAGGGGCAGCTTGAGAACCTTTGGAACTTCCACTTCACTTCCTCTTTGGTCTGGCTCAACTGAAAGACAGGGTTGTTATGGGGGAAAGGGAATGTTTGTGGCAACTTGATGCCTTGAGAGCCAGTAGAATCCTTGGGCACAGAGAGACACATTAGACCAGTAGTCACTCTCAGGCATGATTTTAGTCATAGAAACTAAGCCACCAATGGGATGTGTTTTTGCTCAAGCCAGGGTTCTCCCCTTATCTCTTAGCTTCTTTTATTGCCTTTCTCCACCCCCAGCTTGCTCCCCCCATGGTTCTCAGATGGGAACAGGGACTTTGGCAGTATTGCAGAGATAATGAAGCAAATCAGTTACTTTTCACCTTAAGGTGTTTTTAATCCTTATAAAGATTATAATGTGTGTGGATATGTGTACGATGTGGAAACCTCAGTTTTCTCATGCACAAAAAGCACATAGTAATCCCTGGGTGTTAAAAATGAGAGTCACTTAAAATTATTAAAACCTGGAGCTGGGTATGGTGGCGCATGCCTGTAAGTGGTAGTCTAGGATGTCGCAGCTGGGACCAGGTATCAGTTCGAGTTCCACTCGGGGCAATGTAGCAAGATCTAGTCCCCCAAAAAATAACTGGGCATGGTGGCGCGCACCTGTAATCCCAGCTACCTGGGAAGCTGAGGCTGGGGATTGCGTGAGTCTGTGGTACCCTGGGCAAAATGAGCCTGTGGTTCCATGGGCATTTTGAGATGTAGTCTCGAAAAAAAAAAAAAAGGAGAGAGAAATCCATTTATTTTCACCACAGAAGAGGATACAGGAAGCCTGTCCTCTGAGGGCATCTGCTGTAGGGCATTGCAGATGTATTTAGGTATATAAACAAGTACCCAGGGGGCAGGGTACTCATGTCAGGTCCCAGGGAGGTGTGAGAGTAGTCTTGGGATGAGCCCACTGGGGGGTACAAAAATAGGATTTGGATTTCTCTATGTGCATTGAGCACCAAACTGTTGAGTTAGAATATCCAGATAGGGCTTTTGACTCCACCACTTCCTAGCCAGTGTAACTTTGAGCGGCTTAACAAACCTCTTTGCCTCAGTTTCCAGATCTATAAAATAGGACAATAATGGTGTCTAATTCATGGGGTTGTTGTAAGGGTTAAGTGTGACATTTGGTGTTGATCATAATGCCTGACACATAACAAAGTTCTTAGTAAATACTGTTGTTGATAATGATATTATCAGCCTCATTGTTCCTACTGCCTGGGAAGAGACAGGGCCAGGGAGCCCTACCACTAAACAGATGAATAAGTTTGAACAACTGTGCATCTTTAATCCAAACCAGTTTCAGATTTCTTGTTTGTTCAATAGGGTCAGTGATATCTAATTCACAGAGAAACCCATGAGATCAGAGTTTATAAGCATGTGGCCCAAAAGCCATTGATGATCTGTAGCAGTGTTTGCAGGGCCTCCACTGTCAGTAATGCATTTTGCAATTGGTACAAAAGTCAAAGCATACCAAAGGGTATGTTTCCTTGAGGCAATTACTGTTTCCAGTTTCCTATATATTTCTCTGGAACAAATCTATACATGTATAAATGTATATAAGTATGTACATGTGTGCCTTTTTTCACTCAACAAATGATACATTACACATTGTCCCATGCCTTTTTTCACTTGATTCACCTTAAAGATATCCCCATGTCTGTATATGAAGATGCATTTCATTCTAGGTTAAGACTGCTTAGCTTTCCATTGAGTAGATAGCTCATGAGTCATTTAACCAGGCTCCTACTAGTGGACATTTAGATTAGTTCTAATCCACAAACAAAGCTGCGATGAATATCCTTGTATATTCACCATTTCCCAGTCAGGTCTTTAAAAAAAAAGCAAAACTTTACAATGAAACTATTTAAATAAAAACTGGTTGCTCCTAAAAAGAGAACCAGACAACTTAGCGTCACTGGCCCCAACTTCTGCATAACAGTCACTTCCCCTAGAGAGGTCTTGCCTTTTCTGGTTGTCCCAGAACCCTCCTCTCTGTGGTCTTCTGAACCATTTCTGCTCCTACAGGCATTTGTATTTCTAAATCTCTAGTAAGACGAGTCAGCAAAGGCAAATAGTGTCTGTTAGTAAATATTCAAGAAATGCTATTGCTACTCTTTCATAGGGAATATTTCTCTTTACAATTGTTGAGATGTTTTAAGGTCACAGGTTCCTATGTTCATGCACATGTGTGTTCTTATAGTGTAGGGGGAACTGGAGATCCAAGCAGGAAGTAGAAGCACTTTGCTTCAACTCACAGGCCTTCCTTGGCTCTGGAAAGAGAAGGAATTTTTTTGCCTATATCCTGCCCCATCTAAATAAATGAAGACTAACCTGCTGATTTAGATAATGTAGTAGCTACTAGCCACACTTAAATAATTAAATCAAGTGGAAGTAAATAAATGAAATTAAAAATCAATTCCTCAGTCACATTTGGTTTTTCAAATGCTCAAGTGCCACACATGGCTAGTGGCTGCCATGTAGAAAAGTTAAGGTTAAGCCAGGCATAGTGGCGCATGCCTGTAAGCGGCAGCCTAGAAAGTCGCAGGGGGCTGGGGATCGCAGTTTGAGTCCTGCCCAGGGCAACATAGGAGACCTAGTCCCCAAAAAATAGCTGGATGTGATGGCACGCGCCTGTAATCCCAGCTACCTGGGAAGCTGAGGCTGGGGATTGCTTGAGTCTGTGGTACCCCTGGCAACTTGAGCCTGCGGTTTTACTGACAAAAGTAGCAAGACAGTCTCAAAAAAAAAAAAAAAGTGAAGGTTGAAAAAGAAGAAGAAAAGAAAAGCTCTACTGGACAGCACTGCTCTAGACCCACAGAAGGAGGAACTGAGTAGCTCTTGATCTTATTTCCATGCCAAGTGCAGAAAAGACACTCACAATAGTTGTTGAATTAATGCAGGAATGAATGAATCAGCCAAAGGTCCATAGGAGATACAGTTAAGGCTTCTTCACAGCAACCTACGGAAACAGTCTTTTGAGGGAAACCAAGGATGGAGGACTTCAATATAATTCTGTAGACTGCTACTCCCAGAGAGGCCAGCATGGTCACCCCAGGCCTAAGATCTAGAAAGGAAGCAATCATCCACAAATGGTTGTTTGATTCCAAATCCTGTGTTCTGAACATTCTTGCTGTCCCTTCTTTTGAGGGGCTGAGGATCTGGGTGAAAGGGTATGAGTGGGAGGTACAAGTCTGTGTTTTTGGAACATGTGACTTCCTACAATTGCATGTTTGTCTTGGGGTCTGTAGGGAGCTATGTATGTACTGGGGCATCTGTGTATGTGGGCACCATGTGCAGGAGACTGGCTGCAAGAGTATGGTTAGGTGGCTGTGCTGTATGTGTGGGCTGCATGTTAGGGGTTGTATGTGTGGTATGTGTGTATGGGGGGATATGAGTGTACTGGGGGTGTCTGCATGTGTGGAGAGGAGGAGCGTGTGTGGTGTGAGGTGTGTGTGGTGTGAGGAGGCTGTGTGATTGGGAGGGCTGTGTATATGTGTGTGGCATGTGGGAGACTGTGTGGCGTATATATGTGTGTGGGGTATATATGTGTGGGGGGGTAGTAGGCCGTAACATATGATGGGCACAACATGTCTCTTGTGTGGTGGTGCCTCATTTCCTCAGACTCCTAGATGTAGGTCCAAGTTGACCCTGGAATCAAGACCACCTCCGCAGTCCATGAGGGTAGGCCCAGCTGTTCTGCTTCAAGTGCTGCTTCTTGGTGGGGGCCAGGAAAATGAGGTTGCTAGATAGAGAGCTCTGAGAAAGACCCGGAGAGATGAGATGGGCAGTTATGGAGACTGAATGACTCGGGGAGAGAGGGACCAAGGCAGAGAGGGAGGGGGGAGGATGGTAGAGGGGAAGGAGGAGGGGAGGACTGGAGGGAGGGAGGGAAAGGGGGGAGAGGGGGGAGAAGGGGAGAGAGAGAGAGAGAGAGAATGCTAAAGAGAGAGGGAGGAGGGAAGCAGAGAGACGTGACTCAGGCCAGAGGAAGAGATGAGAGAGAGAAGAGAGCAGCGGAGAGACTAGAAATAAATAGATTGATGGGTAGTGGGGAGAAAATAGAGGGGGGGGGAAGCAGACAGTGGATCAAAGGCCAGAGACAGGGCCCCCGCGATGTGGGGGAGGGGAGAAGAGGGGCGAGGGGAGGGCTCAGCGGGGGAATTGCCGGGCGGGCGCTCGGGCGCTCCGAGCCGCGCGGCTCCCCGGGGAGACGGCAGACACTTTGCGGAGATGTTACTCCGGAGTTGGAGACGATGATAAATATGATAATTTGTATAAAATCTGAATGGGTCTTGTTTTCAGGGAGAATGCCTCGGATGATGAATGGGCCCCGCTCTCAGATAGATGGCTGATAAAAAGTGTATTGGATTGTTGAGAGCGATTTTAATTCTCATTCTGTACCTGCAGATGCCGCGGCCGTCGCACCCAGCCTCTTCCTCCTGCCCACCGTGCGAGGCGGCCGGCGGCCCGGCTGGCCTTGGCGGCTCAGGAGGCTTCTGAAATGACTCTAATTACAGAGTTATTAATTTTAAGAGGAGGGTGAGCGGGGGTTTATGATTATTAATCGGGCGCCGGCGTTCGGCGGGCGGGGCGGGGCGGACTGGGAGCTCGGAGGACTCGCGGCTCCTCTGGGCAGTTCCAAGCCTGGAGGGCGGCGCGGTGGCGGCGGCGGCCAGGCCGGCGTTCGACTCCTACTGGAGCCACGCAGTCCTCCTGTGAGCGTTCAGCATCCCTGAACTCTAACCCCTATCTGACCAGGCAGTCAGACTTCCAGCCCTGGCCAGTCCTACTCTCTGTGGCTTCCCTTCCTGTGAGGGATAAGCTTCTCAGAAGACACTAAGACTCAGAGAGGAACGTGTCTTGGGTGGGATCTGTTTGCCTGCAGGCAGCCTGCACCACATACACATCTTTCCTCGATGAACCACTGGTGTGTAGGTGGAAGGCTGGAAGGGGGTGACAGGAGAGAAAGTGCCTCTCTCTCATTTACCTCCATCCAGTCACTTTCACCTCTACTATCTGCTCTGAATGACCTGGCATATCCCCTAACACCGAGTCCATCTTGGAGGATTTTCAAAAGCTTAGGCTGCTGCTGGGAAGCAGACACCTAAAAGGTGTCCATAAAGTTTTGCTCCATGGTGCTGGCACTTTGGGAGTAAGATCTGCATGGCTATAGTGATTATTTTAAAGAACTCACAGCTCATTTACTTATAAGAAACCACTCAGTGAATTAGAGGCTGTGCAAGAGGACTGATGTGAAGATCTGGAAGGAAGAGAGCGGAGGAAGCCCCTGGGTTTCACGAAATGGATGCCCTGAGGAGCCATCTGAGAACTACTTAACCTCTGACAGATAACCAGGGACCTTTCTCTTGACTTCCCTTTGTGCACTAGAATAGTACAGCCTTAAGAGTGTGGGTTCAGTACCTGGGTACAGATTCTACTTTGCCACCCATTTGCTGCATGTTGTGGACAAGTTACTAAAATTCTATGCCTCAGTTGCCTCATCTTTAAAATGGGGTCAATAAACCAACTGTGAAACCTGACCTTAGATCTGAGGCATCCAGGCATCCAGGAAAGGAGGGGGAGGTATGAAAAAGGGGAGGAGCACACACAAAATTAAATGGGTTAATAGCAGGTGAAGATTAATGGAATTAACATATGTAAATCATTCAGAACAATGCCTGACATGTAGTAAGCTATTCCAGACATGTTAGTGGTTTTTGTTGTTCTCACTATCAACGTGGTCCATCATGGCCCTTTGCCTGGATTGACTTCTCCAAAATATCTCTGTATTACTGATCTTTGTGCCCTGACATTCTGTGCCTGTGTAGGAGATAATGTTCAGTAGGTGCATGCCTGGGATTGGCATGGGGAATTTACTGATGTTGTCAAATATCAAATTTAATATAATGTAATCCCTCACACACAGGGGATATTTTCTAAGGCCCTGAATAGATCTCTGAAATCATGATAGCACTGAACACTATTTTTTGCCCTATCTGATCATACCTATGATAGTTTCATTTACATATTAGGCATAGTAATAGATTAATAACAATTACTATTAATAAAATAGAACACAGTAATAATATACTGTAACAAAACTACGTTAGTATGACTTTTCTCAATATATCATATTGTATGTAATATTTTTGGATCGCTATTACTGTGGGCAACCAAAACTGTGGAAAGTGAAACCACAAATAAAGAGACAACAGTGGTCCTTATTTAATACCATTCAACAATTGTGTAGAGCAGATATGCTTGTCTCCATGGGACAGATGTGGACAGGTAGGCACAGTGAGTTCAAGGGATGTTCCATATCTATGAGAACCAGTTCCATATCTGTTCTCATGAGACCTGAGAAAGGTGGTATCTACCTCAGGGCTACCGGACTCCACTTTTCACTCTTGGCTGCTGCTTTCTCTGTCTTGGGGATAGTGAGAAGTTAACCTCCTCTGTTCTGTGCATCATCTTCTATAGCCGCCTGGTAAAGGTACAAGAGATAGTTGGCAGTGTTGCTTTCAGGCCTGCTCTAGGCCCTGCCCACCTCCCAGCCTTACTTGCATTGGCACACCTCTCACCCCCATGTGGGTCTCAGAATTCTTTGCAGCCCCTCCCCCATAGCATGGGTTGGTGCCCTGTCCCTGGTGCTTTCCTCGGGATTCCCTTCTGCCTGGGAATACTTCATCACCCCTCAGTCCTCTGCACTTGGTGTACATCTATTCATCTTGAAAGCCCTACCTCCTTTATGGAACATTCTCAGATCCCCCCAGTTGTGTTGCCCTGCATTCCAGTCACCCCTC
>PVHY01019739.1:0-26821 GCA_004024945.1 Uropsilus gracilis | reverse complement strand
AGGCCGCCTTTGGGAGACCATCTGAGCCCCACCTGTGTTGGTTGGATTCATCTGGTACCAACTGGAGCGACAGGATTGGGAGTCAAGGTCCTGGCATTTCCAACCAGAAGTGCCCTAAGACTGAGGTAAACCCCACGAAGCTCCTTGGGGAGCAAAAGTGGGCCTCTATTCTGTTTGGAACATTTGTGAGGGTGTGGACTCTTTCCGTTTGGTTTTTTTCTGTATCTGTAAATAAATCTCTGTCTATCAAAAAAAACATGTAAGACTCAGAACACTTCAACATTGTCCAAAACCTTTCTCAGTATTGTCCAAGGTCCTTTCCCAGATTGTCCCAAAATCCTCAGTCTCTCAGTCCTGATCATCTCACCAATGTCCAGATAGAGTCTATCTCCAGACGCTTAAAGACATGTTCCTTTAACTGCTCCTCCTTGTCTTCCACGCTGTCTTCTCCTTGTCACCTTCAGGTAGCAGAAACTCCATGGTGCCAAATCAGCAAAGTTCACTTTCTTCTCACACCTAACTTTTGCACGGCCTCTTTCAGACACAAGTCAAACTCAGCAAAACAAACTCCAACACGGAGTTCTAATCTTTAAACTCCTTAACTGCATTCAGCACATGTGCTGCCAGTCTGGGTCAGCCAAGGGTTGCAGGCCCTCAGTGGCCACATGGCCAAGCTCACATAGCTCACATCTTTACAAAATGGCCGATTCCCATCTCTCCTCCATCGAACCTCTCTCTCTATCCCCTCTCCATATTGGAATCCCAATCCAATCAAATCCAATCCTTCTCTTTGTTTTCACACCCTTTACATACCCTGATTTCCTACCTTCCAGAAAACCTGTTTCACCTTGACCATTTCACTTCTTTCTCCCCTGCATCCCCCTGAAAAAAAAATTCCAATTAAGGTCATTCTCCCATTTTAGCATACCTGTCCTCAAAGTCTGCAATCTTAAACAGGAGGGGGGGAGGGCATACCCTATCAGAAGCACTTTTTATATCCAGGGCAAATCTTCTCGGTGGATATTTCCCTACTGGGGTTGGGCAGCACTCACAGTAAAATGAGTACTTTGTTATATTAAGATGGGAACACCATTTTAAACCTCTTTTTAATGAATTAATTATTTTTTTTCTTCATCATCATCCACCCAGAATAAACGGAAGCAGGGTTTTCATTTGGCAGTGCTGGGATTGCGGGCTGCAACTCTGTCCTCTTAGCATCTGCCTTTCTAAACCCATTAAAAAAAATCATTAGTTGATATATTTTTTAAAACCAAATCTTGATGTGCAGTGCCATAAAAGTCTAAAGTTACTAAGTACTAGGGCACATGGGTCAGCACAGATAGTGCACTCTGGGAGACAGGGGAGACAGGGCAGTAAATCTCAGAAGGGCTAACAAAACATGTTTTTTTCTGAAGATATGGACAGTAACACTTAAGAAGGCTAGCACAAAAACAGTAAATTTTAAGAGAGTAACGAGATCCCAAACCCAAGGCAACAAGTAGAGAAACTCTGAGATAAGAGCTGTGAATCCAAACACAACTGCCCTGGGAGTGCAGAATGTGAGAACCAGGAGGGAAACCCAATCACAAGGAGATTTTAGAACAGTAAAAATATTTGAATGTCCCTAAACACATTTTCAAATGGCTACTTTACCCTCCCTGGCACAGTGCCTGCTTTTTGTTGTTGTTGTTTACTTATTTAAAGAGTCTGCAAACTACTCGAAGTTTTACAATATAAAATTAATTGTAAAGCAATGAGATAGGTTGGAGTGACATTAAGAGGTCATTTGCTCAGACCCCAGTACATATATAAGTCAAATAATATCACAGTACTGTATCAATGTGTTTCTGGGGTCATAACCATAATTTAAACCAGTTTGCAAGAATACATCCCAAGAGTCTGATACCAGGAATGGGGGCTATATCACCCCCCATTTTAATCAGAGCCCTAAAACAAACCAACAAGACCCAAATACCCAGACAGAGCTCTGAGACAGACCAGATCAAAGCAAGGCTTCTTAAATCAGCGGTCACACTTGCCAACCTGAAAACCAAAACTGAAGTAAACAGTAAGAATCCCTAAACCAGAGGCCAAAAGATCGAAAACCTGGGGAGCAGAACAAAAGTGTAATGATTAAACTTGATGGGTGAGAACAACAGGAGGTACTGGAATCAGGCATGGATGAGTTCCCAGGTGAAATCACCTGGAAGCTGCTAGGGAATCATCCTGACCAGAGCCCAGGCCCCCTGCCCTGTCTCACCAAAGACCAATTAAAACAGAGGCAGGAACTGAATAAGGCACACTTTTATCATACAGCTGGCAACCTGGAAGGCATAGGGTTAACACTTTAAGGAAACCACCTTAACCTTATTTTCCAGATGGCTTTTTTCCTGGAAGAACTTAGAATGGCCAGGAATACAGTTAAACGGAGCATCCAGAACTGATATTTTCTGTCCCGTGTTGCTGTTATTAAAAATCAAACACAAAACAACAAAGGACAAAACCTAAAACAGAAGAAATACAACAAATAAGACAGCCCAAACAAAAACAGATGTAGGAAACAATCTAAATTTAACCTTTTGTATTGGGACACCCCAATACATCCAGGGCTGCAACAGACTTCTCGGAGTACCCTGCCCTCTGGGAATCAAGTCTGCCTCCAGAGTTCCCAGAAGAGGGCTTAGCAAAAAAAAAGGATGTTTTAACAAAACCTAAAATGCTGTCTGCAACTTACTCACCCAGAACTTAAAATCAGGTGCTTTCATGTGTGGGGGACCCTTTTTCAGATCACCTCAAAGTTTTGGTGAGTTCTTAGGTACCAGAGGGAGGGAGAGGGAAAAGAAAAAGTTCCAAGATCACATATTGCAGGAAAGAGGACAGTGAGTGGGATGGGCAACACTCTGATGTTCGCCCAGTCTTACCCCCAAAAGAGTATTAAAAATTCCTTAGCATGGGAGACCCAGTACAAATCCCTGGGACAGTTTTGTCTCTCAGAGACAAATCTCCATAAGCCTTTATGGAATTTAAGTAATCCATAAGCCTTTATGGAATTTAAGGAATCAGACCCCATAGCTGAAGCCTTGGGGTCAAAACAGTCACTGCCATAGGCACACACACACACACACACACACACACACACACACATGCACACACCTTTCATTCTCAAGACACACACACACACACACACACACACACACACACATGCACACACCTTTCATTCTCAAGAGAAAGATAGGGGGTTTTGCCGGCCACAGTAGCTGAGATTCATGGATCATGGTGGAACCTCCAAATGTTAGGCCCTGAATCAAACACAGCTCCGCACAAACACCCCAGACACAGGAAGATAGTTTATTAGGAAAGCTCAACTGAGGGCTACTGAATCAAGGGAGACTCAGCACCCAGACTGCTCATTTGCAGGTCTTTTTATATCATTGTGTGAAGTTCAGATGACACATTTGCATCCTTATTCCAAAACCAAGCAGAGGTAAAAACAGGGAAGACATATTTAGACACAGACATTAAATTTACGAGCACATGTGCTGGGTTATCTACCAGGCAGGAGCAGCAATCCATTTGTTTTCCTTGGGAGGAGGGAGCTGCCTGTGCCATTAGGGGAGGAGACACTGTTTACTTTGGTGGTGCTTAATGTGAGACCCAGTCCAAACTCTCTGCTACCCATCACTACTATGCCTGTCTCAGTTTGTTCAGAAGCCCTTCAGTGTCTGACCAGTCATAGAGACAGACAAATGCAGCTATTTGCAAGCCCTGTCTTAGGTTGATCACTGAGTGTTCCCAATCTTACCTGTCATTGGCTAGCCAGTGCTCAGGGGAGTTTTGGATGGCAAACCTTAAGGTGATGGAGTTCAGCTACCATTGTATTTAAAGTTTGCAACAGGTTACGGACAATAAAGGGCAAACAATATCATTAGCAAAAGAAGTCACACTACAGTAATAATAGATTTTTATCCATCTGAAGAAATCAGACCAATGAGGAGTCAGTGAATGTAGGACCATTATCATTACTTTTGAAAAGGAAGGTAACCCAGAAGCTGGCTATTAAGAAGGCTGTATCGGATGCATTTCGAAAGATGCTCATTGTGGTTTTAGGTAAGACTTTCTTGATTGTCTTTGAAAATCTGTTTCAATAAACAAAAAAAAATTAATTTGCAAAGTTAATTATATGAAACTAATGAGTACTGTTTTCTTTAATTCACCAAATGCTTTTACAAAAGCAATCTCAACTTTGTTCTTTTTGACATTTATGAGAAAAATGTCAGTATTTTTATCTCCAGTGTATAGTTGTAGAATGATTTGCCTCAGTTCATACCACAGAAAGTGTTTGAAACAGTTCTTTCTCAATTGCTTCCCTACTATACAAATAGTATAGTAATTGTAAGCTTTGGACACCTGTGTTTGAGTACTACCTCTTAGATTTTTTTGATGCAATTTAGGTTTTATTCCCAGAGAGATTTGAAGGTACTTATATAAACAGGACTGCTGCAGCCCCAAAGCTTGCCAGATCTCTATGGCACCTTTGGTGTGGGCCATAGGAAGGAGGTAGAAGGCAAGTGTGTAAGGAAAGCAAATCAAAACCCAAGGCAAGATAAAAGCTGCCATTATCAGCAGCCTTTATCTCTCACCCACATTTCTGTCTCTTTGAAATGTCTCCTTCCACTTCCCTCAAGTGAATGGTCTACAGGTCCACAGCTAGGAAACAAGCTCAGCTTCTTCACATGTCTCTGCTCCGTGTGCCTCCTCCAGTCTTCCTTCTCCATTTCACTCTACTTCTCTGCCATGTCTCCTCTCCCATTCAGTTCTTCTCCCCATCTCTTTTAGCTTCACCTCCCTGTGCAGCTTCATCCTCCTTTAAGGTGGGCAGAGAACCTGGAAATGCCCTTTTCCCTGGAGATTACCCTGTTACAAACAGGAAAAAAAAATGTTAGTTTTCTTTACTATCATTGTTCTTTTCCTGATGAAGAGCATTTATTAGGGGAATCAGATAAGTTCCAGTTTTTGTTTATGACACTGACATGTTGGTGAGTATGATTCTTATGAAATCATCAGCTGTGTTTTTGTGAGCTTCAACACTGGACATGCTGCTGAATAATGTCGATTGTGTTCCCCATTGGGTTCTACCAAGGGCTGCACCTAAAGGAACTGTTGATTAGTAGAGGATCCAGGAAGAGAATTTCTTCCTTTCTTCACATCCCTGCACTCCTAGAGACTGATAAATTCTAGCTTAGTTGTCAAAGACCTTATTTGCTTACTAAGAGTTTACCCTGGATTGGTCTCAGCCTTCCCAACTGGACAGCCCCACTGTATTGTCTATAAGACACATGGACCTGTTTCTACCAATGAAGTGTTCAAATGTTTTTGCTTTCTTGCTTGTAGTGCCCTTCCTTTCCCCCCTTCTGCCCCAAAGCTTTATTCATTGGAATGAATATTTGGTAGAATTTTGGTTCCCAGGGAGTAAACACCTGACTTACTTCTAATATGAAGTATCTCAGAAATAGTCCAGTGGACTCTGGTCCATGTTTGAACTCATTAACATCAACTTAATGCCTTAGTAATTAATCTTATTGATTTATTAATAAACATTTTTGTTTCCATAATTTTTATTTTTACTAGTCCTTAGTTCCTATCTCTAATATCAGTTGTTTTATTTTTAACAAATAAGCACAACTGATACATTATGTTTTTCACAATATTTTTTAAAAACTGAAGTATGAGATGAGGGGACTTGTAGGAAAATTTCTATTTTCTGCTTTTAGAAAGCAAAGGAATGTGTAGTTAGATGGTACACACAGAAAGATGGTGTATACAGAAGCTGACACCCAGTATCATTGTACAAAGGAAGTTTTTTAAAAGTTCTGAATTGGTCCTTGTAAACTTTTTTCAGAAAGTGGTAAAATAGCTGTTGAGTACAGACCCAGTGAAGACATCAGAGATGCCCAAGTTGAAGAAAAACTAGGATTTCATTGAAGTATGTGGAGATAAAAGTTTAAGTATTACATAATCATAAAGTCATAATTCAGAGCAATCAGCAGGATTTGGAGGTTCTTGGCACGTAGTCAGTTCTATTATCCTCAGGAAAATGTAAAACTGTGAAACTGCTTTATCTGAGACTTCTCTGTAGTCCTGGCCTTGCGTCTGGCCTAAGAACCCCTTATTTGGAGAAACCTAAGAACCCTCAGGGTACTCCCATAGTTATAGAAGACTGTAGGAGAGATACAGCCTTTCTCACTCCCCTAAAATAGGATCTCAGAAATCTGGAAAGAATTATGGCCCTCAGTGTGATTATGCATTTGAAAATGCTGCACTTTTAAATAAAGTGTAATAGATCCTAACACCTGCATGGAAACTTTTGCTGAGTTAATCAGTTATATGGATGCCCTGAATGAGGGATTAAATTGTCAAAGTAATTTCTGAAAGAAAATATTAATGTACCATATAGGGGTTGGGGGGCAGAACAGAAAATGTATTTGATGTCATTGAGAAAATGCGGCTACTTTTTTATTATTTAATTTACTTCAAGTTTGTAAAATTTGCTTTGAAAGGAATAAAGTAAAGAAGAAAAGGTGGTTGTATTCTGAAAAAGATTTGTGGTATGTGCAAAATAATGTTTTCATTCAATTTAAATCAAACCACTTGAGGCAAGGTCAAGCTTACCCATACTTGGCCTTTTGAAAGGCACTTACTGTGAAATGTCAGAAGAAGGGAGTCCAGACTAATGCTAAAGATGTCAAAGACCTGATTATACCAATAGATCAACTAAAAATGAGTTTAGCCATGGAATCAATTCCACTTAAAAGTCATTACCGGGCAGAAGAAGAAGCCCCTTCACTTTCGGAGTTTGAGTTCTAGAGGTTTGCCAGATGCTAAACAAGACTAGAATAGATTATAAAGGGGGCTGTAAAGGAGGTAAACTGGGTGCTGTTGATGTTATTTTCAAGAAAGTCATTTACTAGGCTGACTTTAACACCCTGGGTAACTCCATGTGTCCACACACAGCAGACTTCTGACAAGGGCATTGTTCCTTCACCTAGACGAATAGCTGCCATAGCCAGGGTGGGATAGAGGGCATTTTCCACATCAGTGTACTTGGTTTCAAATGCTGTCTTCCGGAGTGAGTTGCTCACCTCCCAAAACCCCTGGACAAAAATTTGGAGTCATCATTGACTCAGGGCAGCCCTTATCGGATAGTGAGTAAATGGACAGTGCTTAGAGGAAATGACAACATTTCCGAATAACCAACTATGAAATGTTTCCTCAACCACAATCCACCCTAACTTATGCTCATTTTGCAGGTCAGTGACTCTTCTTCGAAGGGGTGTGGCCAAGGAGAAGATGAATGTCTCTCAGACTTTAGCTTTGAGGAGGAAGAGTTTGGCTTGCTAGAACTGGAGCAACATTTTTAAATTTCCCAGGAGACTTGGCCCAGTGGCTCTGAGCCCCACTGCCCACTCTCATGTCCTGTAATTTCCCTATCTACCAGCCCATGGGCACTTGAAGCTCGAAGCCACCCACATACGCCGTCCAAATCCTGTGTCTATGAAGGGGGAAAGGGAGTCCTGCCGCAGGTAGATGGTGTTGTTGCAGGGAAGGAAGGTTTATACTTTGATGGTTCTGGAGATAGGGCTTGCCTAAGACTAATAAAGGTGGCATCGATGGCGGTGATGTCAACAAAGGGTGTGACTTGAGGTGGGGGGGCGCTTGTTGCTAAGTGCATGTATCTCCATGCTGCCATAACAGTTTGACTACTGCTCAGAGAGCATTGCCTACTGTCCTGGGTCACGTTGACCTGCAATTTCCTTGTGTCATGTCCCGGCTATGCCTCTGGGCCCTGGGGCTTCTTGTATTTTGCAGACCTTATGGCTGCTCTTTCAAGCAGCTCCAGACTTAGCCTGGCCAATCCCAATCCGGACCTGATTGAATCCAACCCCCCCAGGACCTACCTGGTCCTGGTCATCATCTGACTTTACCCAAAACCCCAAAAGACTTACCCGCTCCCAGCAGAACAAGGGGACTTTAATTACCTGGAATCCTCTACTCTGCCTCAGCAGTTGACTGGGAGGCTAAGTCCCTCCCTGGGCACAGATGTTGGAGAGCTGTCACCAGGACTAGCTGCTTCATCAATTTGCTACTTCAGGACCTAAATGACAAGCCAACCCAATATCAAAGGCCCCCAGGAGTGATTACAATCGGAAGCTGGCTTAAGAATCAGCCCCTAACTCCGCCTCCTGGACTCAAAGGCAGGATACCCACTCTAGGTCTAGATCGGCCTGAAGACCAACAGTCATGAAATAGCTATTCTACCTGAAGCTTGTCAGAGTCAACACCAACAAGGCAGATATTCTCATCTGCAATGTAGCTGAACATCCAAGATTTGCCAAAGTTGTTGGAACTCCAGCCCAGTTTCCAAAAACACCGCATCGTCTGTCTCAGCAGTTGTAGGATGATTATATAGATTCCGCTTGCAGAATTCTGGAGTGGTGGTTCCCAGGACTGAAGGATGATCCATGACATAGTATGAAGTAGAATGCTGACCTTGATCTTGACCTGAAGTTGGGAACTGTCACCTCCTGAACAGATAGATGCTTAACCAAAATGTCTTCAGATGACTCTGGAGGGTGAGCTGGTATTCTTGTGTAGTTGGAAAAGGTGCAATCACTGCCATGAGTTTAGTATTTTGAGGAGTTTCCAGGTATACAGGTTGAACAGTGCTGTCTGACTCTGAACCTGCTTTGGATTTGGAAGTGTTAGTTCATGTTGCTTTGGAGGAACTTCAGTCTGTTGCACGATTGTAAAAGGTTTCGCCTCCACAGTACATCCTGAAGTTAAGGTAAGCTTCAGGTCCAAAAATTGAACTGTGGCTTTACTTGAGACTGGATACTGGGCCTAAACTTGCTCTAGCTATGGAAGTGTCTGCCATAGGGCTGTGGGATATTCAGTCATATGGATATGGTGAGTCCTATGTTGAAAGAAGAAAATGTGACATTGAGCCACATTGATTGATTCCTGCACTTGATCCTTACCTGGAGTGGAACTGCCTTATTACAGACTGGAGATTGTGGCCCTGGAAGCTGAGCTGTGGTTAACTGTTCTTGTGGAATGGCTGGAGAAATTTCACCCTCACTGGGTTCTGAAGTCCAGTTAAGTCCCAGATCTGAAGGATCACTGTGACTTCACTCAAGGCTGGATGCCAAGCCTCGAGCAGCTCTAGATATGGAGGGATTCCTAATCGTACTTTAGAGGTGTATTCAGTTGGAGGACTATAGACTCTTCTGTCTCCATAGTGGGTTCAAGACTTATATAGGCTCCAGTGTGAAAGACTTAACAGTGACACAGGGTAAGTCTGAAATGCTGAGTTTGATACTGGTCTGAAGGTGGAACTGCCACTTCACCATGGACTGGAGATTGTGGCTCTGAAAGTTGAACTGGAGCCTGCAGGGCTAGAGGAGTTTCTACCTCATTAGCAAGCTCCAGAGGAGTTGGAAACTCCTGTTCAACTGGAGGTTGTCTTTATATTGGGCTCTGAAGACTCTATAGGGAACTCTTGCAGACCTGGAGAGGATTCCACTTCTCAGGGCTCTCTAGAGGCTGCACCAGGGGTTCCTGGAGCACTGGACGGTATTCTGCCTCAGATGGTTGAGCTTCCTCTTGGACTAAAGATGGTGTTACCTTTGCAGGGAGAATTGACCATTGAGCTAGTCTATGAAGTTGAGGAAAAGTAGACTCTTCTTTCTTGGGCATCCCTGGAAACTGATATGGGATTTCTCGATGGGATAGAGACTTATTCCGAGATTAGAAGATAGAGTTGGATCCTCCTGAGAAAATGGAAGATGAGATATGGAGCCTTTTGCTGGGTTGGAAGTTGGACCACTTCACTGGACTTTGGAGGGTAAGCTGATGCATCCTGCTCAGCTTCAGGTGGTTCAGTCTCCTCAGGAGACTCTGATAGTTCAGCTGGGGCCTTCTGTTGCACAGAAGAAACTCCTGCATTCTAAGGGGGATCCGGAGTCTGGGCTATCACCTCTTGTTGTCCTGCATAAATTCCAAGTTTATCAGGGGATTCTGCAGATTGGCAAAGAGTTTGGAACATCCCAGGGGGAGCTGGTGTTCCAACAGGATCCTTCTGCTTTGTGACTCATTTGTCAAATGGAGATTAGGATAACTATCACCTCAGAGGATTTTTTGTGGGATTTAAATGAATTCATTAGACCTGGAAAAACTTATACTAGTGTCCAACATGAGCAGATAGCTGTATATTTATAATACCTAGGTAAATATTAAGTAGTATTGTTTGATCCCTCAAGTATGTTCAGAACTCATCTTTGTTCCCTGACTTCTGTGTGTATGGATCTATTATATGTCTAACCCAGGTCTCAGTACTGTGGGAGCCACAAGCATGATACTGTGCTGTGCATCATTTGCAAACCAGAGAAATCATTGCAAACAAGAGGAAGAAAGACCTCTCGATAATCTTGCCTCCAGCAAACTGTGGGGCTGAATTATTGCTTTGATCTGAGATTGCAATCAGATCAGAGATAGGGATCACCTAGCTATACTCCCTTTTCCTCAATTATTCTTAGGCTTTAAAGTGTTGTCTCTCAAATTTGTGTTTGTCTTCTTTGAAGTTTGCCACACCCTTGCCCCGTGTGTCTATAAATACCCTTTTCCTTTGTTAATAAACTTGCCTTTTGGTTTGTAACCTCCATTGGGCCCTCAGTCTTAGTTGAGTAATATCTCATGTGATTCTTCTCTAGTACCTTGTCTGGCTGCCAACAATATTGTCTCTAGAACATGACTCCAAGTGATGAGTCAGAAGGAAGGGACTATGCTTCCAAAGGGAGATACCACAGGCACCATGATCCATCAGAGTCTGTAGTCAGTAGAGTCTGAAGGTCAGGGAAACTGCTTAGAGAAGCTGAAACTTTAGCTGGGACTTACGGAATGATTGTACAATACAGAAAAAATAGGGAGTGCACTCTAGGTAAAAGAAAGCTATGGAAAGATTTCGTCAACTAGTAAGTTGTAAGGCTTTGGGCCAGGAGGTAATGAAAAACAATTATTAAAAACCTTGTGTATCGGCTTGAGGGGTTTGAAGGTTACATTATGAGACATGAAGAACTATTGCCAGTTTTCAAGTGAGAAGACAGATGACGAAAGTCCGAGGATGGGGGTGGGGGGAGCTAGGGGGTTATTTTAGATTTTATAAATAGGCCACAGAGGGAAAAGACTTGATTCAAAGAGACCACATAGAAAGCTTTAACAATCGTAAAGTGAAAAAATACTGAATCCTTTTTGATTTTTGTGGGAGTGCAAAGAAAATTCTGAGAGTCCTACACAGGAAGAGCCAAAAGGAGTTAGTTACTGGCTAGAGTTGGGAAAGTAAAGAAAAATGACTCAAAGGTTTTTATTTTGAATGATGGCAGCTTGGTGGTCTATGTAGTGGCAAGTGAGGTATACAGCCAGTCTGAAGATGAGTTTCAGACGTTTCTGTTGGTGAGCATTAAGCAGTGAGAAGCATTTCTGGTGGTGTGGAAATGTCCTCTGGACAGGTGGGCAGAGAGGTATCTGTTATGATTTATTTCTGCACCCTCTGAAGAATACATAGATAAACTGAATAGGTAAACTGTTGCTGAGGAAACAGAACATTGAGCTTCAAAGCCATGCCCAGTTAGTGGTTGAAACCAAACTTGTGTCATGGGACAGCTGCCTTTAAACTTTTAATTTATGGGTACATGTCTCATTGTTATAAAATGTCACAGATGTGAAAATGCCACCTTTCCTTATCTAGCACCCGTAAGATAACTCCTGTTACCACTGTGGAGTTTGGAGTCTTCCTTCCAGTTTCTTTCCTTTGCATTTTTTCCCTGTTGAGGCAACAGTTGACTGCCTACTGCCGTGGGTGGGCCCTTTTTTTAAGGTAGTATCTGAGAGTGTTCCCTATTAGCCCCTCTAAATTTTCCCTTATCCTCCTCAAACACCTGAAGAGATTTCATCATCTGACACTGAGCCAAATCTTTGGTGTTGCCTGGCATAGGGTTTCTTTATATTTATTTGTTGATAATGATATATTTTTACCATTTTTCTGCCAAGTTGTTTAGTATTTTCTCATTGTGTTAAAGATTTTTAAACATTAATTTTAAACACGTTGGTGACTTGTGGGAAATAAACTCATTTAGATTAACTGGTATCATCTTGTGTACCCATGGAAATGGACAGATAGGAAATTCTGCCTCTGAAGAGAGGGCTCATGGTGCCACTGGTCTCACATTATGTCTTCATTCATTGTGCAAACCTAGAACCTGATAGCAGTAGAAATTAGAAAACTGGTGTATTCTGCCTTTGAACAACTTTTCCCACAAGGTTGCTAGGATTCACTTATTCTGTCCATTCCTTTCCTCCCTATTCAAGGATATGAATGTGTTTCTTCACAGAGATTTCCAAGGAAATAATATTTGATGAAAATACATGGAAGTCAAACCATTGGACCGAGAAACTGTGAGTATATTTTTTCCAAATATGAACGTAAACAAAAAAAATTAACTGCTTTGTAAAAGTCCTTAGTTCAGAAATTTGAGTACTTATGAGAAAAGATTTTTACCTCTTCATGTCCCAGATTAACTTCTCTTGATTGCAATTCTATTTTTATTTTAAAAACATAAGTTTTAAAGTGTTTATTTTCCATTATATAAGCAATATAATGGTTATTAATATAATTGAAATCGATTGTATTTGGTTCTCCTGAATGAGAATGAAGTAACATGTATTTGGTGAAAAAGGAATCCCCCATTCCTGACATAACTGTTACTCTTAAGTTTAGTATATATTCTTCCAGACCTTTCTCCATGCATTTGCATACATATTTATAGATGGCAAAATATTTTGCCATCTACAAATATCTTTTATAAATATTTTATCTTATTTTACATAAATTATAATCTACTGCAATTTGACTGTTTCATTTCCTGATATATGTTAGATTTCTTTCATTCCCAGTACATAGGTTACCCCATCCATTTTAACTCCTGTGTACTATTCCATGATATGCATATATCAGTTTAATAATTTCTTTTATGATGGATGTTTACAATATGTGCAATTTTATTACATGCTACAATGCAAAGCTTTGTACATGCATCTTTGTGACCATGGGTAGGTATTTCTGTAGAATAGATATCTCAAAATGGAATTGCTGAATTGAAGACTATATACTTATAAAATCTTAATTGATCTCAAATAAATTGTGTGAATTTTTATTCTAATAAACATGTCACTTTTAGCTTTCATCACTGAATATTCCCTATTTTTAATTGATCTCTTGAGTGAATTGAATTGAATTGTTCTGATTACTTGTAAATTAGATATCTTTCTATATTCATTGAATATTTGTATTCTCTGGATTGTCTGTCCTGTGCCCATTTACTTGTATCATCCTTTTAATTGATTTGTAGAAAAGTCAGCGTATACACATGTGTATTTTGAAAAAATAAATATTTACATTCTAAGTAATTTAGCTGGCCTATTACATGGTCCTTTGTGTGACTAACCATTAGTTTAACCTGAAGAAACAAATCATAGTGACTTATAAATTAATAGGACACATACGGTCACAGTAATCTAAAAATAGATACTAACCACCCTAAAATAAATTTCCCCTTTGTCTGATAGTTTATTAGCAAGGAAAAAAAAATAAGAATTGGACCATTGTTTTTAACTTATGACTTTCTTAAATACTGTATTTATTTATATTTACCATTGTAAGATCTAATTTGGAGATTTTATTTCCCAAACTTAGAAGAAAAATGAAAGTCATTAGGAAGAAAAAATAACATTCATTTTCTCTGGAGAGGAGAAAAGGGTGGCTGGGGAACAGGAGTAGGGGGAAAAGTTTTGATTGTGTACTACATACACTTGGGAATTCAAGTGTATTCAAGCCATACAAATATACAGATTTCACTTTTTAAAAATAGAAATGGAATCTGAAAACTTAATTTTTTTCTACACTCAGTAAAAGACAAATTTGATTCATTTGTGGTAACATAGATAGACCTAGAAGGAATCATGGTAGCAGAAATAAGCCAGAAAGAAAAAGAAGTACTGGATGATCTTACTTATATGCAGGTTGTGGGAATAACAAAACAAAAGAACAAAAAAAAGGTGAAAACCAACAAGCTGAGAGCAGAACTACAGCATAAAACAAAAGAGGGGGGAAGATAGGAAAGGATGGGCACAGGAGATTGGGATGGGTAACAGAGTGGTTGGTGGGTGAACCTCGGGATATACAATGATGTATATAATATATATATATATATGTAATCAATAAAAAATGTTAAAAGAAAAAAAATTAGATATTCTGATTCTAGCCCTTGGAAATCTGAGCCTAAAATAAATAAGTCAATTTTTCCAAGACATATTTGGGACTTTATACATATAACACGAGTCTGGTGAAGTTTGAAGATTTCTATGCTTGGACTTATTTATACCTGTATGGCCACGATTTCTAGATGAGGGTTCCATTGTCCCCCAGAGCAATATTTCTTAACTTGTTTTTCCCCCATACTCTATTTTTGTGGTGATCCCTAGAAGTTTACATTTTGGGAATTTTTTAAATGCCTAAGTTAAAATATATGGAAAGGCGGTTTTCGGCTTCGCCGCTTGGACGCCAGCCGCGGAGAGTCGCCGCAGCACCGGGTCGGAACCGGCCACCGGGCCAAGCGGGCCGCGAGGGGACGCGTCCCCGCGCGCGCGCCGCCGCCGTCCGGAGCCGCCGCCCGCCCGCGCCCCGCGCCATCCGATGGCGGCGGCCGCGTCGGGGGCCCCGGCTGAGGACAGTGTGACCTATGACGATGTCGCCGTGTACTTCTCGGCGGAGGAGTGGGGCTGCCTTGACGACCCTCAGAGGCGCCTGTACCACCGCGTGATGCTGGAGAACTTCGCGCTTGTATCCTCTCTTGCTCCAGACTCCTTTCTCATCAGAGAGTTCACACCGGAGAGAGGCCGTACACCTGCCGCGAATGCGGGAAGTCCTTTGCATACAGCTCGATGCTCAGACAGCACCGGAGTGTTCACACTGGAGCCAGGCCCCACGTGTGCAGCGAGTGTGGCAAGTCCTTCAAACGGCGGGATCACCTGCTGACACATCAAAGGGTTCACACAGGCGAGAGGCCTTTTAGTGCGGTGAGTGTGTAAAGTCCTTTACCTATAGCTCAACGCTCAAAGAGCACCAGAGAGTTCACACTGGAGAAAGGCCTTATGTGTGTGGTGAGTGTGGGAAGTCTTTTCAACAGAGAAATTACCTTCTCATGCACCGGAGTGTTCATACAGGCGAAAGACCGTATGAATGTACCGAGTGTGGAAAGTCTTACCTACAGCTCGGCTCTCCGACCGCACCGGAGAGTCCACACTGGAGAACGGCCTTACGAGTGCACTGAGTGTGGGAAATCCTTCAGCCGCAAGTCTTTCCTTTCCCACCGGAGACTTCACACCCGAGAGAGGACGTACGAGTGCCGTGACTGCGGGAAGTCTTTCACCTGTAGCTCCGCACTCCTCACTCATCAGAGGATCCACACAGGAGAACGGCCTTACGAGTGTAGTGAGTGCGGGAAATCTTTCACCCAGAGCTCATCCCTCACGGAGCACTGGAGAGTTCACACAGGAGAGTGGCCCTATGAGTGTAGCGAGTGCGGGAAGTCTTTCACCCATAGCTCAACACTCAGCAAACACCGGAGGGTGCACACTGGAGAAAGGCCCTATGGATGCAGCGAGTGCGGGAAGTCTTTCAACCAAAGCTCTGCCCTCTATTTGCATCAGAGAATTCACACAGGAGAAAGACCTTACGAGTGCAGCGAATGTGGGAAAACCTTTACCCACGTCTCCACGCTCCGCCTGCACCACAGAGTTCACACGGGTGTAAAGCCGTACGAGTGCAATCAATGTGGGAAGTCTTTCAGCCAGAGCTCGAAGCTCCATCAGCACCAGAGACTGCACTCCGTGTCTGGACCGTATGCATGCAGCGAGTGGAAAATCCTTTGCTGATACTGACTTCATCGACCACAGAGGAGTTCACAGCGGATCGCTCACACTTCAGAGGCGGAGTGAATATGGGCAAACCTTTAGACAGATCTCTTCTTGAGCATCAGGTGTTCATACTGTCAAGTCATTATGAGGGCAGGGGATGCGGGGAATCCTTTTTCTGAACATAAACCTTTGCGAGCACACTGAGGAAGATCCAGAACCTCTGTGAGGGCGTGACATTCTTCAGTGTTACCCTGCCGGATGCCGCAACGTCCACATACCAAAACACTGTGCTGTGCTGCGTTCTTTATTGCGAGTAGCAGCTCTGGGGAAATGCTTTGTGAACGTGCCCTCTGCCTGTATGGAACGTATGCCAGGTACGTGGGGCCTGCTCTGCCCGTTTTTAAGGCCCTTCTCAGATTACCGTCACTGCCAGTTTCAGAGCAGGAGCCATCTGAGCTGTTGACAGTAGGTCTAGGATGACAGAGTTCCTCGCACGCCCAGTCGAGCACGTCAGGGGTCAGCCTGGACGCTGTTGGTTTGAGAGCGCCCATTTATGTGCATGCTTTGTATGAAAACTGAGCTCCCAGTCTCGCTCTCATTTGTTTCATCACGAATCTGACCAGTTTTTGCTTGGAGGAGCCAAACTATGACTAGACAATTTGGATTATGTTTTGTAATTTTTTTTTTTATTAGAGACCAGCTCCCGCTGTGTCGGCCCGGGGTTAGTCTCAAACCTGCGGATTCCTAGCTTCAGCCTCCCAAGTCTGGGGTTACAGGCGCGCGCCACCACGCCAGGCTTGGATTATGATTTTCCATGATGTTGGTCTTGTATGACTGCGTGATAGAATTTCACAGCCTCCAAGTAGGGAGCCAAGAAAAGCCTATCGCCTGTTGCTCTGATCTGTGAGGAGATGAAGGCCTTTTATTTAGCCACCGTCGGTCCTGGGGCTCCTATTTAATATTCGGGAGGTTCTGGAAACTGGCTTCTGACTTGAAGCGATGCTCATCTCAGGGCCACTACCTGCCAGGTAGATAATGGTGGCGGGAAAGCCGCACCCAGAGATGGGGCTCCGTGACCAGACGGCTTGTGCGGGCTCAGTTGGAGATGTCTGCACTCATCACCCACGTCCGAGGCTAAGGCAGGACTGACCCCATGGGCACGAAGGCAGGCAAGCTAGCATTGATTCCAAATGCCGAACCTATTTCCCGAAGAGTGGGACGTTGTCTAAACCTGGGCCGTGTTAGAGCTTGATGAAGGTGTGAGTTCCAGGCGTGAGTTGTGCGGACCGAGCGCAGCGAGTTTCGGTCCTTGTGAAGGTGAACAGGACCGCCACAGCCGGGGGCTTGCGGGCTGCCCTGCAGATGGCCCTCCTGCCTTTTGTGGACCTGTCCCCGCCCTTCCCAGGCCTCCCGCGTAGATGTGTGCATGTTCTAGGTTGTGTGGCTGGGGTCACTGTACGTTTGCCTTTCTTTCCTGCTTTCTGATGCAAAGTTACTTCCAGATTCTGTTTTATTTTATTATCTTTGGAGACCAGGTCTCGCTGTTTTTGTCTGTTGAACTGCAGGCTCACACTGCCTGGGGTACCACAGACTCAATGGATCCTCAGCCTCCCAGGTAGCTGGGATGACAGGCATGCCCAGCCATTTTTTGGGACCAGGTCTCGCTATGTTGCCCCGGGCGGGACTTGAACCGCAATCCCCAGTCCCAGACATGACTCCATAGGCTGTCGCATACAGGCAGGCACCACTGTGCCCGGCTAATTTCAGATTTTAAAATGATACAATATGAGTAGCTCAGCGTCCCGTCCGTCCCCATCCCGTCCACACACACACCCCCACCTCCCCACCCCCCGTCTGTGGATGTGACAGTCTACCCATTGGTCTGGTCATTTCTTTCTTAAACTTTTGTAAATGAATCATCTATGAACATGTACAGTCTTGTATGTGAATAAAAGCTTCATTATCTTTGTGAAAAAAAATAAAAATAAAATATATGGAAAGGCACTTATATCGAAATAATAATTTTTAAAATACATATTTTTAATATGATGTGATAAATATAGTAGTACATCTCTTATCACAGTGACAAGATACAATAGTAGGTCTATATAATCTGAACCACCTTGTAGCTTCAAAGGTGCAATGAGAATAAATGCTAGCTTGTGATATCTGCAACAAATAAATGAAAATGTGTGGTTTCTGCTGGAGATCAGATGAACCATACTGCTAGTCTACTGTGGCTTTCTGCTTACATTCTCGTTAAAAGGAAATGCTAATTTTCATTTGAATTTTGTGTCAATAGAGATGTGATTTTGTTTCCCATCAATGTTTGGTGCCCCAATTTCTATGCATTCTGTTGGCGGATGTGTCCCCTAAAGGGAGGATCCACAAATAGACATTGGATGCACATCTTTGCATGTATTCCAGAAAGTGCAGCTTTTTAGAAAAAGGGCCCATAGCTTATGAAATTCTTAAAGGGTTCTTGTCTCAAAATATTGAATTACAAATGTAGAGGAGAATAAAGATATTACTTCTATAAATTTCTACTTATTTGCCGAGTCATAACATGATTTGTTTTAAGTAAGGCTAGTATATCTGAAAATTGATCATCTGTCACTTTCTGAATTCGTTCAGCACATATTTATGGAGCACCTACTACATGCCAAGAACTGTCCTATGTATTAGGGTTACAGACCCAAGAACAAAATAGACCCAAGATTTCATCTCTTAGGAGTTTATAAATATATAGTACATATGCATGTACATATTTGACATATATATTTATATATGTAATGGATATACTACATATAATGTATACATGGTTATAATGTGAATATATTTGTACATGTGCATATGTACAGTACATATATACAAATATACAGGTATAATAGATATAATTCCAAGCATTAATGAGTATTTGGAAAGAAAGCAAGCAAGATAAGGAGAGCAAATTAAATCTAGGATGGTTTATTGTTTGCATTATATGTATAGTTAAGTCTAAAAGATAAAACCCTGAACCCTCTCGATTTCTTAGACATAACAGAGGTGGAAGTAGTGATAAATGTCAGTAATATTGATAAGAAATATGTAGATATATAATATGAAATATATTTGACAAGGAGTGAACCTTGTGAAATTCAGGAGTTTGCCTTAGTGAAAGGGAGGGTGGCCAGAAATTAAATGTAAATGTTTTTCAAATAGTTGTTCATGCCTACTTTTGATATTTTTATGATGTGATATTTTTATGATGCAAAAAAAATTAAACTGATTCACAATAGTTTTAAAATTACTGTTTCAGTCAAATGAATGTTTGGGGCTCTACAGATCAATGTATTTTATCCCAGTTAGTGGCTTATTTGAAGCACCTTTTTTTTGTAACTCTTTGTGACTAACTCATTTTGCCCCATCTTTCAATTGATTTGAACTTATAATGGTTACTTATTTTTTTAAACTATACTTTCATCTAAACAGCTTCAGAAAAAGAAACTCCATTAATTTAAAATACCCACAATACTCCCTGTCCTATCATATTAAAATTTTAACCTAACACTAATGAGATAGGCATCAACCAGTAAGAAAACACAGATGTAAACAGCTAAGAACCATCCCCTGGTACTTCCTTGTCCTTGTTGAATTCTTTACTGTCTTTCCATTTCTTAAAGTTATAATTAGTTTCTATAAATTTCATTTTTGTTTTAATTCATTTTCATAGACAGTAATTTCCAATGGTCTTTTTGAATGCCATCTGCTGTTTACATATATAGATTGTGTTAAGTGATATGGAAAGGTAGAATTCTTTTCCCAGTTTTTATCATGAAGGAGAGGTTTACTATAAACATCATTGTATATATTAATTTAATTTTATTCTTTTTGGATTATTTCCATGGACATTTGAAACTGTTACCTAAAGGTAGTGAGAAAACAATCACTCTTGGCATCACCTGTTTTTCCCTTCACACATATTTTGGTCATTACTTTGTTTCTTCTTATGTAGTGAATTGCATTTGAAGTCAGGGATTTTGATGCATTCATTCTCAGAACTCCAGCGCAGTTTTTATTGTTTTATTACAATGATCTTTTATATATGTTGTAACTACATTCTATGTAATATGAGCCCCCTTATAAATGAAAACTACCCTTCATTTCAGTTGCAGAGTTTCTAGGGAGTATTATCTTAATTGTCAAAAGCTATGAGACAGAAGTAACCTAAAGCTGGAAGTATTATAAATATGTGGTCAGCACATACTCTTGAGAGAAAACAGGATTTTTGAAATACATAACTCGATGGAAATAATTCCACAAAACAACATAGCAAGTTCTTAGAGCCCCAAGGCTCCAAACAGAACTCACTCCTCACTCAGGTGTGTTTGTGACTCATTGTGTTCTGGAGAGTTCGCTGGCCAGATCTTTCAAGTTCTGATTTCAACTATCATTCAAGTATCATGATAGATTTCGACTATCATTGCTATTACTGATAAACTGGGTTATTATTATCATTGCTTTATTAGTATCATTAGTAATAACACTTTCCATCCAAATTATCTTGAGTTGATTCATTCCTAAGTGCAGTTTACTTTTGTAGTTGGAATTCTCCTGTTTTTGTTTCCCTGATCAAGGGAAGGGATGACGCTTCTAATCCTGATGGATTTTCCCTCAGAAAAAGGAAGAGGTGGAGGAGGTACTTTTGGTGACTACTCAGGGAGCATATACCCTTCACTGCCAGGGCTCTACCTGGAGGAAGACATCCTTCACTGTCTGGTCCAAGGAGGAAGGATATGGGCTTGATGGCCTGCCCACTGTCCCTATTACACTGTCCCCATCCAGTTACCCTGCAGGTAACCCTGGGACATTTCTGGTAGGAAAGTAGTTGTTGGAATTGTTCCCATGCTTTGAGCTCAAATTGTGGACTTTTTTTACTATATGTTTTTCTATCATTATTAGGGTTTTTTGTTTTAGTTTTTGTTTTTTTTGGTGTAGGTTGAAGAAGTAGACTTGGCATATTTCAGTTTGCCAAATTAAAAGCAACTTCTTAAGAAAACAGTTTATCTTCCTTTATATCTTAGAGAGACTTAAGCAAATAGGTGCCAGTGCAAGAACATTCATAGCAGCATTATTTGTAGTAACTGAAAACTCAAACAATCTTACAATCCATCAGTGGTAGAGTGAATATGGTGGAATGCTACTCATTAGAAACCTAATGCAAACCACATAAGAATCTTGACTTTTCTGGTAACCTCTTAAAAAGCAAAAGTAAACAATAAACAGATGAAATGAATGCAATCTATTTAATTCTTACATCCAAAATACTTCAATATGTAATTTTTATATATGCTATTACTATCTTCAAAATAGTCAAAGTATTATTACTTCTACATGTACTAAGAATAAAAATTATGACTAAGTTTACATCATTTTTTCTATTCTAACTCTTTGAAATTTCAATATGGTTCCTTAATTTTTTGTCAGAAATAACTGACCAGTATTTAGATTTCATAATATTTATAGTTGAAAAATTAGCAAATCGTTATAAATATACTTAACTATTTTTTAATAACTGCATGAAGTTCCCATTCTTTAATTTAAAACTTTAGATGATTAAAGTTAATTAAGAAATTCAGCTTCCTTGTCACACAGGTCACTTTCATGTATTCAGTAGCTACATGCAGCTAAATATGTAGTGGTCGGCATGAAATGTGCCAACCTTAGCTGATATGATATTGTCAATTTGTAAAATATTAATGAAAGCACCACAGAAAATGATAAATATTACTTCAAAGTTCATATACAAAGTTCAAGCAGCAGCAAAACTAAACTCTGTTGTTTATGGCTGACTATAATAAGTAAAAGTACATTTTTAAATACAAGAAAAATATTAAGATAGGGATTTCCTTTTGTGTCAGAGAGAGGGTCATGATTGAAAGAGGGGGCACACTGGGGGTTGCTGGGATACTGCAGCATTCATTTTTGACATGAATGGTATCTCATTAAGTATTTGCCTTGCAATCATTGTCTATTATGTTCGGTCTATGTGCATTTTGATTCTCAAAATTTTTATTTCTTCACTACTACCATCCCTCATCTACCCTTGAATCCTTTCTCCCTCTCAATTTAATTTATTAATGACCACTCATTTTATAAGTGCTTTTTCAAATCATCTGCTATGTCAATGTCCAAAATACTTGTCTTGTTCTATTGCATAGATTAGTTCTTGTTGTTGTTGCTCTTGTTGAAACTAGGTCTCACTATTTTTGCCTGTGGAACCACAGGCTCACATTGCCTGGGGTACCACAGACTCAAGCAATCCCCAGCCTCAGCTTCCCAGGTAGCTGGGATTATAGGGACCCACCACCACACCCAGCTATATTTTTTTGGAACTAGGTCTCACTATATGTCCCCGGCAGGCCTCGAACCACCATCCCTGATTCCCGCTGTAGGTTCCTAGACTGCCACTTACAGGCATGCACCTCCATGCACAGTCTTAGAACAGTAGTTTTTAACCAGGGTGACTTAGTTCCCAGGTGACATTTGGCAATGTCGATAATAATACCGGCACCTAGTGGACAGAGGGCAGAGGTGCTGCATAGGATCCTAAGACCACAGGACAGCTGTCCCATAACACAGAATTATCCAGCCAAAAATGTCAATGGTGCTAAAATCATGGAACTCTGTTCTAGAGAAATAAAGATCATTTAACAGTGTTTATTGAGTATTTACTATTTTGTTTCTAATGCACCAGTGTATGAACCTGAAAGTATAAGTTATAAGCAAATAACTTCCAAAGTGAGATTTCTTTAGTTCATGGAGAAAGTATTGAAGCTATATACTTCATGCCATATAACTTAAAATTACTGCTAAAGGATACATGTTCTGAAAGAATATAATTTTTTTCTTCTCCTTTTGGTTTTGTTCTCTCTCTTTTTTTTTTCTTTGTGAAATCTTGGTTGCAATTTAACCACAGAACTGAGCTTTGGAACATTTCAAGCCTGGCATGGAATGAAGTTTTTATATAGTATGTAAGTAAAGTAGAAAGTAAATACATGTGAAAAGTTATACTTAGAAACATCATACAGTTGTTGATTATAAGGGTATAAATCCAATGTGAATGCTAAAAATTACTGTTTAAGGCCTATTCATTTTTTCAAATGAGGAAACTGAAGTGCAAGAGGCTGAAAGATTGCCCTCATATGGTGGGCTTTCTCTTTGCTGGTCTTTGGCATGGTCAACAAGAGGCACCATTGGCATTGACATAGCAGTCTCAGGGGGTTTCTGTAATAGGCGTATGGTCTTTGAAATTCTGTTTTGAATTTAACTTTGATCCCTACTCAAGTACAAAGTTCATGAGTGCTCATATGTATGCAACAAAGAACTAAGGTTAGCACTCCATTCTCTCCAAGGAGTAAGTATTTTGCCGTGAGCTTCTTCGCATGGCGCAGTGGAAAGAACCGAACACCTGCCACAGGCCACTTTTCTCCCAAATCACCAAGAATGTTTTTCAAAAAGTATAAACCTCCACAGTGAATTGTCTCTTGCCAATAGAAGTCTTTGGGGGTGCAGAATATTCATAAAGGAAATAAGAGCTGTAGCTTCATCCCATAGACTTTTTTTCCTTTCAGCTGAAAAATTCTGTGATTTCTCTGTGACACAAGCAAGACATTTTGTATATGTTCAATGATTTGTCTGGAAGGGGATATTAATCCCAAGATGCAGCTCTCCTTTAGACAGGACATTGGGAAAGACTGTCCTGTCTGGTGGTGTAGATATCCAGTTTTGTATGGTTCACTTTCAGCTTAGATGAACGTGTTGGGCTATCTCTGGAAGCTGGATGAACAGTTACTGCGATAGCCCATCTGATGCCTCCCTTCTCCCTTCACTAATTTGCTGATACCTAACTTGGCAAGAGAATACTGAAGCTCCATTTTCCTTTTTCAACTTTAGCGAGAGTAGGCTCTTTGAGTCCCTCCATCAAGAAATTGCAGTAGTGTCAAAGCACTGTCTTAAATTTATCATCTTTACTAAGCACTCTGTAACACCAAGTGTCCTTTATGAGAGTTTCCATTTCAGTGCAGTTATGTAGGCCACATGAAAATAATTGTGACTTCACCATTGATAAGCACAGGTGAAGTCCTTCAGAAGCATTTGCCGAGTCACATGTCCTCTGTGTGTCAGCACTTGATCTAAGTGTGGGCACAGCGAAGGGTAGAGCAGGGTCTGGTCCCCAGGAAACTTTCTTACTGTAAGGAGGAAGATGGGTGGTAATGAGGAAACACTCCAGAGCTGAGTAGCAGTGGGGTGACAGGTCAGTGGGTGGATGGCAGGTCAGTGGGTGGATGGTAGCTGACAGGCAGTAGGTTGGAAGACATAATGGCTGAGCTATCAACGTGTCTATGTTGAGTTTTTGTGTTCATCTCAAATGACAGAGATAATGAAGCAGAGCTGAGTCTTGTTGGCAGTAAATTAATACTCATATCACATGATTTGAAAAGAACTGTGCTGCTAAAATTTGATTCACAATTACTTTTATTTTTATTTTTTAAATTTTTAAATTTTATTATTATTATTTATATCGCATCAGTTTAATGTCCATTTAATTTCCTGGGGTCACCCACCACCTCCTCACCCTGACCATTTCAGCTGGTCCCCACCCTCCCATTGTGTATTTTCATTTGGTTGTCCATATATTAGTGAAACCATTTGGATTCTGTCTTTTTCTTTCTGACTTGTTTCTGCTAGTATGATTTCTTCTAGGTAGATCCAAGCTTCAATAAATTCATCAAATGTGTCATTTTGAATTGATGAGTAATACTCCATTGTGTATGTATGCCACATCTTCTTCAACCATTCATCTGTTTTGGGACTTTGGGTTGCTTCCATGTCCTTGCAATTATAAATAATGCTGCAATGAACATCCAAGCACAGGTGTCCCTTTGTACCCATATTCCTTTGGGTAGATTCCCAGAAGAGTGATTGCTGGGTCAAATGGTAGTTCCATTTGCATTAATTTGAGCGTCCTCCACACTGCTTTCCATAGTGGCTGGACCCACTATGTTTAAATTCCCATCAGCAGTGTAAGAGTGTTCCTTTCTCTCCACATCCTCACCAGCACTTATTGTTGCTGTTTTATTTTGATGTGGGCCATTCTTACTGTTGTAATGTGGTATCTCATTGTGGTTTTGATTTGCATTTCTCTGATTGCCAGTTACGTTGAGCAGTTTTTCATGTGCCTGTTGGCCATTTGTATTTCCTCTTTGGAGAAGTGTCTTTTTATTTCTTCTCCCCATTTTTTGATTTGGCTTCTTGTTTTGTTTTTGTTTAGTTGTGTAAGATCCTTATGGATGCATATTAAACCCTTATCACTCTGTGGAGGGCAAAATTTTTTCCCATTTGGTTAGATTTCTTTTAGTTTTTTCTGTTGTCTTTTTTTGCTGTACAAAAGCTTTTTAGTTTGATGTAGTCCCATCTGCTTATGTTTTCCTTCAGTTTTTTGCATCTGTAGCTGTTTCCAAAAAGGGATTTCTGAGTTGTACTTCATAGAGTTGTGCCCAGGTTTTCCCAGGGCACAACCATGTGCCCAGGTTTTCCTCTATCTATGTTACAGTTTCAGGTCTTACATATAAGTCCTTTATCCATTTTGAGTTGGTTTTTGTACATGGTGTGAGGATGTTGTCTTGGTCCATTTTTTTGCAGGTATTAGTCCAATTTTCCCAACATAATTTATTCAATAGGCTATCTTTGCTCCAATGTAAGTTTTTCCCCCCTTTGTCAAAGATAAGTTGACTATATGTGTGGTTATATTTCCAGGCACTCAATTCTGTACCATGCTATTTTACTTATTATGGCTTTGTGTAGTATAACTTGAAGTCTGGAATAGTTAGGCCTCCATTCTCTCTTTTTTTTGGCCAGGAGGTTTTTGATATTCGAGGTCTTTTGTTATTACATATGAATTTCTGTAATTTTTGTTCTATATCTTTAAAGAATGTCATTGGAATTTTTATACAGATTACATGGAATCTGTAGATTGCTTTTGGTAGATTGGCCATCTTGATGATGTTAATTCTTCCAATCCATGAGCAAGGAATATCTTTCCATTTCCTTATGTCTTCTTCTATCTCTTTTAGCAGTGTTTTAAAGTTTTCTTTGTATAGTTCTTTCACGTGCTTTGTTAGGTTTATTCCTAGGTATTTAATTGTTTTTGTGCTATGGTAAATGGGATGGCTTTTTTAACTTCTTCTTCTGCTTGACTTTTTGCATATAAAAAGGCTACTGACTTCTTTGTGTTTATTTTGTTACCAGCTACCTTACTGAACTGGTCTGTAAGTTTTTCTGTAGATTTTTTGGGGTTCTCTACATAAAGAATCATATCATCTGTATGCAATGATAGCTTCATTTTTCTTTTCCTATTTGTATCCCTTTTATATCTTTCTCTTGCCTTATTGCCCTGGCTAGAACTTCCAGTACAATGTTAAAAAGTAGTGGAGAGAGTGGGCATCCTTGTCTGGTTCCAGATCTTAATTGGAATGATTTTAGTTTTTCCCCATTTAAGATGATGCTTGCTGTACATACACAGCTTTTATTATTTTGGGTAGTTTTGATAGGGTGTGCCCCACCCCCTCCTGTTTAAGATTGCAGAGTTCAAGGACAAGTAATGTTAAAATGGGGGAATGACCTTAGCTGGAATTTCCCTTCAGGGGGATGCAGGGGGAAGAGAGAGGTGAAATAGTCAAGGTGAAACAGATTTCCTGGAAGGCGGGAAATCAGGGTATATAAAGGGTGTGAAAACAAAGAGAAGGATTCGATT
>PVHY01019738.1:0-26841 GCA_004024945.1 Uropsilus gracilis | reverse complement strand
TCTCCTTCCTCTTCCCTCCATCACCCCCCACCTCCTCTCTACTTCCACTCCCTCTTCCCCTCCATCTCCTCCCCCACGATGAATCACAAGCTTTTCCATTTCTGATGGTTAATTTGATGTGTCTACTTGTAGACTGTGATGCCCTGTTGTGTGGTCAAACAGAAAACTAGATGTAGCTCTGAAGATATTTGCGGGTTTTTAACTTTTAAAATAGAACCGAGGATTCCCTAAAATATTAGTGAGCCTCAATCTTTGGCTGAGGACCTTAAGTGCAAAGACTCATGTTTCTCAAAGAATATAGACTTCTGGTTCAGGACTCTAACTCTGCCTGCCTTGAGAATTTCAGACTTGCAGTCCCATAAACACATGAGCCAAATCATCAAAATATACTCTCTCATAGGTGTTACACAAGCATTCTCTCTCAGACTTGAATTAAATATGTATATGAGAACACAAAAGAGATATTTAAATACATGTATATATTTAAAATTCACGGGTAGATGTTTTTCTCTGAAAAACTCTGATGGATACATATGACCAGTTCCCACTTTTATTTAACCTAAGGTTAAGAGGATGGACACTGGCAATATGGTGGTGGAAAAACTATGGGGGATACAATGATGCAAGAAAAAAACATAGATTATATATAAATAAATAAATTTTAAAAAAAAGATGGGCAACTCACAGAAAGGGCACCATGTTGTAGCAGCTACCTTGTTACCATATTCCTGGGGTGAAGAATAGAAAGCTGCTACTCCATGTTCGCCCACCAGTTCTGCAAGACAGAGAAAAACCTAGTTGAGCAAGGGGCATGTCTCTTTCTAGCACCATCTCATCCTTTGGTTAAGAGGAAGTTTCTGTCTCTAAAGATATAGCAGATATTGCAGATTCAGCAGTTCCCAGGGTTGCTCCTCCACTCCGTGGCCTACTGGTGGGTCCCACCCAGAACCCTAATTCCAGTGCTTCCTTTACTGACCCTTGTCCCACTCAATGACCTTGTTTTCCATTGCCCTTCAGAACTGTTGGATTGAAACAGGGCCATCGGGGCTATAGCCTCCAGAGGACAGTGCCAGTGGAGAATGGGTCACTGTCTAGGGATTCTTTGCCAACGTGCACAGTCGCAGACCACTCAGGCTTAGGGAACTGCAATGAAGTTTATTTGACAAACGGGAAACAAAAGGTCTCTAAGGACTCAAGTGACTGGTTGCCTCACCCCAGATAACGTCCACAGTATCCAAAAATCCTGAACAAAATGCTGCTCATCCAAGATGGTTTTGTCCTGCTGAGGGCCTAGAGCTCATAGCCTGCCACTGGCAAGCAGCAGGCCAGGTCCAATTCAACATAGCTGGAGGGCCTCATAGGTGGGCTGCTGAAACGGCACTCTAGCAGCCCACAGCCACGGTCTGATGGTTGACATGGACAGCACAGGATGCTGGACCTGACAGCAATGGAAGCAGCAGAACCAGGAGGTGGAGCTACAGCTCTCAGAGAGTAACAGCTCTCAGAGGTGACCTGGACACAAAGTGGCAGTCACCCATCAATAATGCTGGCCACTACCAACCACTAGTGTTACAGCTCTCTGAGCAGTTGGCCCACACCAACAGTAAACAGCTCTTTGAGACACAGGTTTTCAGGTGATGTCAGAGACGGATCAGAGGTAGGCAGAAGCCCCCAGCCTCTTCAGACTCTTCGCTGAAGCCTTTCAGCATCTCTTCTTCCTTTGGAGATTGACTGCTGGCTGCATCTGAGAGCATTCAGTCCGAGTGAGTAGGAGTGTCCAGTCCAGAGCATTCCAAGGGTGTCTCGTCCAAGCAAGTCTCATAGTGGAGGGGTCCAGTTTTAGGCAGTTCAGTTTGAACAAGTCTGAGAGCCCAGTGCATGAGCTTGCATGTCATCTCCTGCCTTAGCTACTCTTTTCAGGGTTCACTAACTACCAATCTGATTGGACCATTTCATAGCTCACACCTGATTCATCCATTCCATAGTCACTAAATCCTGGGGCCTCTCCACTGCCTACAGTTGTAGGGAGCCACAGAATTGGAGCTGCATGCCCTGGGCTGGTCTGCTAGAGGCACCACTACTGCCTACGATCACTGCTGGCCTCTGCCTTCAACCTGAGCCCTATGGGCCACTGGTGGTGGACAGTAAAAGCCTCCACCTGCTGCTGCCTGTACCGCCCGCAAGTGGTGCTCTGGGTCAAACCAAGAACCTGGAGTGGGGTGGTCTCCAATTTCAAAATCAGAGACTGAATGCCTATTTCCCCTTCAGAATCTTTCCCCAAGACCCCAGCCAGACCCTGCCAATGTCTCCAGTGTCTTGGTGTTTCTGTTGCCTAGAGGGACAGGTTGACTCCTGGAGACTTTCCATAATGGCTGTCAGTGTCCCCCAGAAAGGTGTCTCTTGAACAAGGTGAACTTCATTTCAGAGTACTGGCACTGCTCCCTCTCTCCTCATAAATACAGACTGACAGATTGATCTCACCTTTGATTGCCAAGTCAGAGTGGTGGCTTGCTATTTAACCTTTTGTTTGGAACGTGGATCATTTTGGAATGAAAGGTCTGTACTTCCCAAGTGGCATTTTAATCAGAAGTGATTGTGAAATGAATGCGAATTTCATTCTTCTGTTGAGAATTCTCTGACTGCTGTGCACAATGTCTTCTGCCTCATCATGCTTGATATTGTGTGAACCCTCTCAGTATAAAGTTATAGGTGCTCAGTAAATGTTAGCTACTCTAATTCTTTTATGCTTTCAACAAAACTGGAAGTCAGTCATAATGTCATATTGGAACAGCAGTGCAGAGAGGTTACAGGGATTACTTGAGATGATAAAGCTAGTAATCAGAGATATAGGTGTATATGTACGCATAAAATAACAGGTATTTATTACCAAGTGCCTGTTATGCGCCAAACAGTTACTGGGAGCTTTGCTTGCATTATAGCTTTTAATTCTTATAAAAAGTCCATAACATAAATGCAGTAATTATTATTTTATATCTGCAGAAATGGATGTATAAAGAAAGTTAGCAACTTGACTGAAATTGCCCAGCTAGTAGGTGGTGGAGGCCAGCCAAACTTCATCTGAATTCAGAGCACATATGTTTGGCTCCATCTTCTCCTGCTTCTGTGCCTGTCTGAGTGTGAATGCTTCTGTGGGAATGTGCATGTGCCTTACACATCACTGGGCTTCAGAAAGCAGTAAGAAGGTTCATGCACTTAGTAAGAGACACTGTCACGAGTTGAGTTAGACCTTGAACTCTTCATCACTTCCTGAGTGCTTGCAGTGGCCACTTTAACTGGCAGGCTCTTTGCATCAACACCAGTTTTCAATTAACTCTGACAACTGGGTCCAAGAGGAACACAGGTCACTGAAATCCAAAAATAATCCTTAAAACATATTTTTGCAATGTCCCGTGTTCAAATATCCTGCCAGAACTGTTGAAAATAGTCCCGAAGATGTGTCTGGGTTTACTTCATGTCCCTGCCTGTCCTTCCTGGAACAGAGGCTCATGCCAAGCCCCAAGTGTCCGAGGCAGAATAACAGGGGTCAGTCTGAGGAGAAACCTCAATGACATCCCCCATGAGACCTGAACCAAGCCTTTATGACTCTCATTTTTTTTCTTTTAATCTGAGAGCAGGATAAAAGAGACAGAGGGAGAAGGCAGATGTGTGGAAACAGGGTTCAGTGGACCCAGGACAGGTTTGGCAGTACACACGTCAGCCTCATGTTTTTTGAATAGACCACTGACCAAATGGCGGTTTAGCAATGTTTTTGTCTTGAATGGTCTTGTACACACCTGGGCTTAAATTTATCATTCCTGGAACATGTATCTCTCAGTCACACAGAAGAAGTGGCAGGAACAGTGATTATCTGGAGGACCTTTACCATTCTTTGAGGACCTAGCATGTTCTTACCCTCCATCTAAACTGGTACCTGAACCCGCTAAGTGATCCCATAGCATGTGCCATCTGTAAGGAAGCACCCTTTTCTGCAGAGGAAACCAGAATACCTTGCCCTTTCTACTTGTAGTGAGTAAGTACTAGGACATGTCTTAAGTTCAGCAGATCAGACCAGCTATCCTATAATACACATCGGAAGTGAGTGAGTGGGGAGCAGACAAGGCTGAAGGCCATTTCAACAGCAGGTACTTCTCCCTTCTGCACTATCTCTCTTGTCACATGTGCAGCCCACCTCCATAGCATTTCCACCTCCATTCTCACTGGGACTCCCAGTCATCTCTTGATTCTGAGTCCTAGTTACTCTTCCAACATATTTCCAAAAAGGGCATAGGATTGCCTGGCACTTTCTGTAGATTGCAATCAAAAACTCTGACTGATGCAAATTATTTGAGTCACTTGAAGTGAATGAGCAGTAAAGGAAATAGCATTGTATTTAACCCACACTGGTACCTCAACCAATAAACCACAGCCCAAGACCCATTTTTCTCCTTTACCTGCTGAAATAGGCAAAGTCCTGGGATCTCTGTAAAATTTGCTTACCTAAAGGTGGTAAGGCTTCAGCTTGGAAATTGAAGAAAATCATTTCCATTGTTAGTAAACCATACTGCTTATTGATTCAAAAATTAGAATACATTATTTGAGTTAAAAATGAGCACTGTAGTAGTGGAGATTTGTCACATACATCTTCTGCAAGTTCTCAATGCTGACCACCCATGAACAACTCCTGTAAGGTAGAGTGAACAGTTGGCATTAAAGCCAGTTCAGGTGTGGACATGGCATGGGCAAACCCTCCCTCCAGGTCTCCAGGACCTGTGTATAGGGCTTCAAGTGTTGGAGAACTCTTCTTGTTAAACTGGTACATTTCCACAGGCCACGGGGGAAACCGATAAAAGTAACACTATCACTGAGCTAGATTTCAGTCACGGCTGCTGCAAATTGGAAGAAATAGGAGAAACATCTTCAGTTTTTCAGAACTGCAATATCTGTGGTTTATTCCCAGAGTAGACTAAAGAGATAATCAAAATTGCAGCTACACTTACTGCTAGATTTATCTCTATGTCAAATTATATTTTTAAAAATAAAACCTAAGCTCTCTCTATTTCCTCTATCACTTCTTTTTTTTTTTGGGGGGGGGATAATTGTGTTATTGACTCAGAAAACTAGAGCAATGAGCAAGTGTCCATATGTGTGTGTATCATATAGATAGCTGTTTGTGTGGCTTGACCGAAATACAGAGGAGTAGAATAGAGAAGGGAAGGAGGAAGAGACAGAGGAAGGTATGAAAGGTCAAGTGCAGGTCAGGTAAGGAGACTCATGACAACAATTGTACCAGATATCAATGTATTACTTTTCAGCTCTAACTCTATACCACCTGCTTCTGTGATAATCGAACTAAACTTTTCTTGAGCATCTCACTTTGGCCGAGAGCACAGTTAGGCAGGGATGCTACAGGAGGAAGGGCTTCTCTTTCTGGTTCCGGAGTGCTGCTGCTTTGTTTTTTGTTGCTTGTATGACTTGGTTGCTGGGAACCTCTGTGAGGAAAGTCCAGGAGTACTCTCCCCACTATTTTACTGGATGCTCTGTCCCTGGCAGGTGTGCAGCCCCAGCATTGACCCTGACTCTGACTGTATAGTAATGTGGACTGCATGAACCCCAGAATTCACATTATCTGCTGGTTAATGGGCATCCCTCCTTTGTTTGCCCCTCTCCAATGTCATCCTGCCTGGTCTTGGGGTGACCCAAGGATCTTCTCCATTCAGTAGACTGAAACCCCCTCTCTAGCCTTCAACCTTAATTCTCCCAGTGTATATCTACTTTGGGTATCCTTTCTCAGCCCTAGGAATGCTTTGGCACTCTCCTTGTGTGCTTATATCAACCCCCTATTATAGTGAGTGATGCTTTATGTTAAAGCTTTACTGCATGTTTTCTGTCTTCTAATAGGAACCTGATTGGTAAAGAGTTGGTAGAGGGAGTAGTCCCATAAATGTGGTCTCCCGGGAAGGAGTTAATCATGCCTGTAGACTGGAGTGTGGAGTGGGGCTCCTTAACAATGGGAACTAGCAATCTACAAGATATGGTGACTTTATAATTAACAAAGCTATGGCCTGTGCTTGATTGTGATGCAGCAACATCTGAAAGAACTGCCTGCATATCCCAAGTGACTGCTGCCCTTGATGGCTGTGGCAGTAATGAAAACTACAAGAATTGCCATTTGGAATTGATTTTTTTCAATACACTTGAACATTTACAAAAAGAAAAGAACATACTCAGTTCCTTTATCTCTTAGTTTTAGTTGTTGTCTGAGAGTTTCCATGGCTGCTTTGGAAGAATCTCCTCTTATAGTCACAGGGCTAATACTGCTGAAAATAAAAGGCAACATTCAATTATGTGGGTTGGTGAATAGCAACAATGGTTAAATTCACAATAATATCTAGTTTCTCCTGTGAAAATTTAGGACATTGATTAGGAAAGAATGGAATCATGAAACTTAGAATGAGGACAACTGTTTGAACACAGAGAAGCTGAGAATCTTAAATCCTCAAGTCATTCTGAGCTCCCCTTACCAAGGATATTAGCTTTTTTTCCCACTGTCTTTGAGGATAACCATTTTTATAACCTCACTAGGAAGAGAAGCTTTGAAATGCATTCTCACTTCACTCAAGACATATCATGGTCATCCACACTCTGATATCATTAGAGCCATGATCAAATCTCACCATTTTCCAAGAGACCAGAACACACATAACCGAGGAGAGAATACTTACATACTTACATACATAAAAGAATTAAACTTTATGCTAATATGGGGGGGAACCCCTGGGCATGAATTCTGAAAGTGCTGTACCAAGCACAGTACTTAGCAACAAAGATAAGACAGAAAAGTTTGCATAAAGGGTATCATAAAGTTACCAGTAATCAAGATATCTTAACCATGAGGATACTTTGCAGTGGAATAAATTGATCATCATGTCCCTAAGAATTAAATAGACTGTTAAATAGAGTATTCTTTTTTTTCTAATTTATTTATATATGTTTCACTGTAATCCCAGGGATTTACTCCCCCACCCTCCCCACCATTCCCCTCCTTTCCCTCCTGCCCAAAGTTGTATGCTTCAGTTTGGTGCTTAGCTTGTTTTTTACTTTTCCTCACAGCTTTTATTTTTTCACTATATCTCATATATTAGTGAAACCATCTGGTTTCTGTCTTTTTCTTTTTGACTTGTTTCTGCTAATATGATTTCTTCTAAGTACATCCATGTTGTCATAATATCATCAAATTTGTCATTTTTAAGTGATGAGTAATACTCCATCATGTATATATACCCATTTTTTTCATCCAGTCATCTGTTTTGGGGCATTTTGGTTGCTTCCATGTCCTTGCAATTATAAATAATGCTGCAGTAAACATTCAAGCACAGGTGTCCCATTGTGCCCACATTGAGGTCTCTTTTGGGTAGATTCCCAAGAGAGCAATTGCTGGGTCAAATGGTAATTCCATTTTCATTAACTTGAGGGTCCTCCACACAGCTTTCCATAATTGTTGGACCAGTTTACATTCCTACCAGCAGTGTAAGAGTGTTCCTTTTTCTCCACATCCTCGCCAGCAATTCTTGTTGCCCGTTCTTTGGATGTGGGCCATTCTTACTAGTGTAAGGTGGTATCTCATTGTGGTTTTGATTTGCATTTCTCTTATTTCTAGTGACGTTGAGCAATTTGTCGTGTCACTGTTGGTCATTTGTCTTTCCTCTTTGGAGAAGTGTCTTTTTAGTTCTTTCCATTTTTTGATTTTGATATAGACCAAGACAACTCCCTCACACCATATACAAAAATCAACTCAAAATGGATAAAAAGACTTAGAGGTCAGACCCAAAACCATAACATACGTAGAGGAAAACTTGGGCAAAACCCTTTATGAATTACAATTCAGAAATTCTTTCTGGAAACATCTACAGATGGCAACAAAATGAAGGAAAACATAAACAGATGGGACTACATCAAACTAAAAAACTTCTGTACAGCAAAAGAGACAATAGAAAATACAAAAAGAAGCCCAAACAAATGGGGAAAAAATTTGCCCTCCACAAGAGTGATAAGGGCTTAATACCAAAGATCCACAAGGAACTCACACAACTAAACAAAAGCAAAACAAAAATAAATAGAGTATTCTTGACTGTTGCAATCAAATAAACTCTACATCTGGAGGGAGAAGCTTGACCTGAGTGACCAGAGTGAAGAAACGTGTATGGTCATTGAGTTTTCAGACCTTAATCAATTCATAGACCCAGAGTTCTTTGGTGGAAGGAAAAGGTAAGAGTCCTTGAGAAGGAACCCTGTGCCATCATCTCAAGTACTGTGTAAAAACAATCCAATAGCCATGTATTAAAGTGAGAGTATACTAGGGAGAAATCTAATCTTTGAAGCATTCTTGGACATGATAGTTCTAAATTGATGATAATTCCCAGGAACTCCAAATCCCACCATGGCCCAACAGTCAAAATGGGGCCTGACTATGTTCAAATAGAAAATGAATCCTAATTCAGATCTGATTTCTAGGGATTTACTTTATCCTCAAAGTGGTTGTACAATCAAGTATGAGATTCTCATAGCTACAATGACTAAGTGAAAGCCTCAGGAACATTATCTCCTTATCATGATAGTAAGATAGATGGAATACCTCATCACTAGGAAGACGGTGGGAATTAATGTTGCTGCTAAATATTTGGAAATACTTACATGACTCACCTTTACAACTGTGATAAAGTTAGGTGGATCTTGGAGAATGACCATGGACTGTTGTAAAGTTAATCAAACGATGACTCCAATTTCCACTCCTGTTCCCCATGTATTATCTTTACTGAGACATTTCAATATGAACTCAGGCATTTGACATGCAGCTAGTCACCTGCTGATATTTTTTTAACCTCCAGATGAGTTTCTGAGGATCACAACATGACCTTTTCTCTCACCTAGAAGGGCAATGAGTCTACCTTTATAATCCTATGTTAGGATTGCATAGGTTATGCTCTGCAGAAATCTTGAATGTCTTATTCCAAAGCCATTACACTGGTCCATTATATTGATGGTATCATCATACTCATTAGATCTGTGAATTAGCCAGTTTCTAAATCCTTTGGTAACATATATGCAAAATAGAGAATGGGAGAATAAACACCATGCAATTACAGGTGCTTGAAATCTCTGAAGATTCTGGTGACTCATTAGTACAGCATCACATAAAGTTACTCCTGATGTGAAAGATGCATTGATGCATTGTTCTACCACATGTCACCTATCATAGAAAATAGACACAGCACTTGATAAACCTTTTTGGAATTGAAAAACAACTTGCACCATATTTGGTATACATGTTTAACACACCTTCAGAGTCAGCAGTTGACCTACTAGTTTCAAGTGGAGACCAGAGCAAGAGGAGACTTGGAGAGCACAACCATGTTATCACTTGATCCTTATGATCCAATGATAGCTGAAGTGAACACAATACTTGAGACTATTTTACAGAGACTCCTCTGGTAAATACCAATGGGAAAATCACAATAGACATCTCTATGATTTTGAAGCAGCTTTGATTCCTTCTTAAAATAACTTTCTACTTTTGAACAACAGGAGTAAGCAAGTAGCTCAGACTTCTTTCATATCAAGTCCTACTGTATTACCTTCTCACCTTCATTCAACACCTATGGCTTCTAAGAGTATGCCTTTCATGATTAACAAGAAAAGTCTCAAGACAGCTGGGTATGCATGGTATGATGTGGCCACCACGAAGAGACAATTGTCTCACATGGGACTGGCTCTGAAAGATGGTGCTAAAGGAAAATCTCCCCAGAGAGGGGGACATTCAACAGTGCATTTGGTTGCCTGCTATGTCCAAGTGAGATGGGTAGGAATACATTTGCACATGTGCACTCTTGAGTACATGTTAGGTTTGCATGACCCTGGACTTGAAAGACAAAGGGCTAAGAAGTTGGTTACAAGAAATCGAGGGAAGAGTCACGTGGTTGGCTCTCTCATCATGGCATAAACTGAAGACACCAGTAAAACACATCTACTGCAGAGGGAGGGGGTCTTTTAAAAATGGGGTTAAGAAGCCATGTTCTGTGAATATTAATTACCTGCTTTCCAGTCTAATTATTCTGGAACAATTGAGCCTGGTATAAAAGCTAGAGGAACTCTATCATAGATAACATTTTACCAAGATTTGCCCTGAATATCTATTTTGCTAACGGGAAAGACCAAAATCAATCCCCCAATATCACTCCATTCCCCAGGATGACCAGCCATCCAGCTACTAGCAGGTTGATTGCATTTTACCTCTTATTTCACACAGGGAGAAGAGATTCAGCCTCACTGCAAGAAACTCGTATTCTGGAATTGATTCTAAGAATCCAGGAGTGGATGGCTATTTTGGCTGTTGAACTTAATAACTTATGCAGAGAATTTTTGCTGCTCAACTGTCTTTGAGCTCTGTGATTTTGGATATCTTAGTATATCTAATGAGAAAATACTTTCACTAGAGGTTGCAATGGCACTTTCATCGAACTGGAAGATGACATATGAATGTCTTATGTCACCTGGCCATTTGGGGCTCCTTGCACTAGAGGTAGAGGAAAGCAAGAACTCTGCTGGCTGAAGATGCCAAGATACTAAGAGGAAATTGGGTTGCTACAGCACAAGGTTGAGGAGGACTTTGTTTGCAACTTAGTGGGCTCTCTGTAGTGCCTTATGTAATTACTGATGTGGAAAGGCTAATATAGCTGCAGTAACCAAAAAATGGCAGGTCAGTAAATGACTTACACTTTTTGGGGCTACCAGGTAAACTAGCACCAACCCACTGAGATTCTGGCTATAAAGAGGAAGACTATAGAAATCAATAATCAGAAAATAAATCAGCAATCAAACGGATAATGAAATGATTATTAAATAAATTGCAACTAGAACCTTAACCAACTGTAAGAATAAGTAGCTCTTCATATTTCCCCTCTGTTATCTTTGTACACACTATGTTATTCTCTCTACTTTGGAAAGTTTTTAACTTTATATAGAAGCTGTTATGAGATAATTTCAAAATTGACTTAATAACCAAATATTCAGTGTGATGGTGATGGAATTTGGAAGTCATATAGTCAGACATGGGTACAGTGTCTTCTGCAACTGGGCACTACCCCACTTTTGGTAAGCATAAAATTTTACTTGCAAGAAGGATTGTTGTTATCATGCTAGGATGGAGATCAGAGATTTTTTCAGTGTTGTGTGGAATGTGGCATCTGAGTCCACCAAAGGGTGTATTGATTGCATCAATCAACTTACTGTTCTTCAACTTCATATCTATCAATTATGACCTCCTCTATAATAACACTTTTTAAATATTTCTCCTTTGCAGCAGGCATTTTAAGCTTTGTCAGTAGAAGTCACTGGGAGGATGTTGTGGGACAAGGGAGCTTCCTTCTTGGTTCTGGAAAGCTGCTCTATTATATTTTTCTCTCTTACCACATGGCATCCGGGAGTACACAGGGCATATAGCCAGTGGTACTCCCCTTTAGAGGTTTGTCCTCAGCATGCAGTTCCTGTGATGTTCACATTCCTTGCACTAGGCCAGTGGCCCCCTCCTGAAGACCTTACCCCACAGGCTCTATACATCCCAGTTCTTACCATCCTTTCTGGAAAGCAGGCACCCAGCACTCTCAGTACATTGCATTTAGCTCAGATAATGGAGCATTCTCTGAAGCTCTCTGAAAAATTTGTCTGCATAGCAAGTTTTCTGGCTTCACATAGTAAATCCACTGTAGTATGTTTTCTTCCCTGAGCCTCTCGCTCATTTATTCTGTAGTCAAGCATCTCCTTTCTGACATTTCTGATTCATTTCCTGTGTGCTATCACTTTCTCCAAGCTTTCAGGAGTCCTTCTAGCAGCATAATAGCACAGTCTCCCAGGGCCTTTGCCAGGGTGTTAAGTCCTATTATTATGGGACACTCCTATCAATAAACTCTCCCTTCATCAGCAATATAGCCTACTTCCCTCAACTTAAGACCCTCAAAATCCAATTCCATATATATATATTTTCAGTCCCATTAGATCATATTAACCAAAATACGTATAGCTCCTTCAGCATGAAGTTCCCCTCTTCTTAGCACATGCCACTTTCCAAACGCTTGTTATTGGTCTTGTTTCCAGGAGGATATAAGTAAACCTTATTACCTAAGTCACATACCTCATTTGAGTCCTTGTTATTTTTAAGCAAATGGTTACTTCTGCCCACCCTGCACATTTAGGAGAATCTGGGGGTTCAAAGTTCAGAACCAGGTACCCCTGTACCAAGTCTTTGGGGCCCCCACAGGACCCTGACTGGAGTCCTAAATGTTGGTATAAGAAGGTTGCCTTGGTAAAGAATTCAATCTTCTCTTAATTCCACTGTTTTCATGACTAGTTCTAGGTGTGATGGTCCAGCTAAGGAGATACCTTAAACACTATCAAGGAGTTTTCTTCTGCCTTCACGTTCTCTCTTGAATTGATGCTCACTGTGAGCCTGTTTAATCTCTTCCATCAGAATCAGACCCCCAAGAACCCCATGGTCCTTATGGTTATCATTTCCATCCTACACCTCCAGCACCAAGAAATGTATATCAGCCAGGCTATTCCCTTTAACCAATACCTTATCATCGGTCACCACCACCAGTGAGAGTGCTAATAAATGTGCTGCTGCTGTATTCCCAGGATGCCTTCCCCTTCCCCACCCCTAATACTACTGGCAGGTTCCTCATTGCCAGCCAGTCAGTGAATGATGTATTTCTAAAATCCCACTCACAGTCTGTTTATGGACCCACTTCTGACACTTAGATTGGTTCTCTGGCAACAAAGATCAAAATACCAAAGTGGGGAATTGTGTAGGGAGACTGAGGGTGAAGGGAAGAAAAACAGAGACCCTCAGCAAACATAACTTTAAGGAAGCAAGAAAGGCCAGGTTGGGTAGAAGGGCATCCAGTTGCCAACTGATGCAGGTGAGAGTTTTGTGACTGAGTTGTCTTTCAGAGTGTCCCAAATCGAGTTCCATTGCAATTGAACCTTTGTCTCCCCATGTCAACATACTGTCGCTCTGTGATTCTTTTAGGGCAGTGTTGTAACTTTGGGCATGGCCAGTCACAAATTCTGAGACCATGCCCACGGGGAATGCCATGGTGAGTAATTAGCAGCTGCTGGCAGTCCCAGAAACCCAGAACTGGGTGAATCAGTGGGAGAAAGAATCTGGGAAGAGCTCAGCAATGCTGAGTCTGATCCAGGTTGCAGCCTGCATCAGAGCTGCAGCTGAAACAAGCCAGTTTGGTCCTGCAGAAGAGCTTATCTGGGTAAAGGAGGGACAGTCAACCCCTTCCATGGCAAAACTTTGTCATATTCTGTGATAAAACTTACTGAGAGAGTCATTTACTCCTTTTAATTAGATTATAGCTATGATACTTTTGGCTTTTGTATTCTCCTTTTCATTCCTGCAGTTTGGAATGAAAAAAGGGATGATGGGAAGGAAGATGGCTTATGAGGCACCCACATCTTAACCCTTGGCAGCACTGCCCTTTTGTAAATAAAACTGAAGGCACACTGGAGTCCGAGCTCACAAAGTGAGTTACCTCTTTTTTTCATCACTCAGTGATGAATCAGCATGGCCAGAAGAAAATGAAAGTAACTATGGCTACACATGACACTGACATTAAATCAAGTTGGCTTATCCTGATTAGCATGGGTTCTCTCAGAAGCAAATAAATGAGCAGTCACCTCTGGCTGACACTGTGCTCATAAGAAAGGAGGCCAAAGAATTCATGATCACTTTGGAAAGTATCATTTCAATCTCTAAAATTGAAAAAACACCTCCTGACCTTGCAGTTTCTGCAGACATTCCACCCTGACCATTTGGTGCAGAGAGTTGTCTGAGATCTGTGCACAGGACTCTCTGCTGGACAGTTGAGGTTCAGGTCCTCTCAGCCCATTTCCAAAGGCTGAGCTCTGATTTGCTGGCCTTCTTCAGGTGGCTTCATGTTGGACTGCTCTGAAAACTCCTTCTCTGTCTCTCATATGGAAGACTTCTCCCAGAGCAGGTCTGGGGTGCACAAGAGAGGCATCCATCCAGACATAAGTTCAGTTGTCATTGAAGAGCTCAGTAAGTAAGACAAGTAGTTTTAAAGTCACAGAAAAGGTAAAGATTTTATGAAGAACCCAGCACCTAAGTTTTAGATGAAGGCAGCGTCAGTGTATTGATGCTTACTCCGTGAGCTCCTGTATAGTTCATCCCCTCATTACTAACAGGGAGGAAAACCATTCCAGGGATAAGATGCAGGACCATGCTGATTGTCTCTAGAGAAAGATGAGGTTCCCCAATTACAGTGTGCCTCAAAGTCCCTTAGAAGACTTGTGGAAACCCAACTTTTCAACTTTAAACCCAGAATTCCTGATTTGGCAGATCCAGGATGGTACCTAGGAATTTGCATGTCTAGTAAATTGTAGGTAAGGGACTATTGCTGGTGCAGGGCTGGCACATGAGCTACTGTAGAGACAGCTAGATAAAATATTAGACAATAATGCCCAAAGTAGTGGCTCATTTAAAGAGAAATGTTTGTGATGAAGTGAGTGATAAAGAAGTGAGCCATAACGCAAGATTAGCAAGAATATACATTTGAAGGAGTAGTGATGAGGAATGCCTTAACCCTGCCTTTTTAAGGAGCACTTCATTACTCACACTGGATGGCTCAACTCACTATTGCCCTGTACATGATGACACATGATAGATAGGCATGGGGGTAGTGGAGCATTGATGTCCAGCCCCTGATCTAGGGTGATTTACAAGCATAGCAAGTGGTTGCATTTCAGTTAGCAGCTGAATCTTTGCAAGCTCCACTTCACCACCCTTTATGAGAGCCTTTAATCACATGCTACTCAGTCCCTCCCTACTGTGGTACCCCCAGAACAGATCTCCATCTTCCTCTTGAAGATGGGCTGGAGGTGGAGGTGTGGGAGCAGGGATGCAGAAGAAACTTTAATTCAGGTCAGCCCAAAGGATATATCAAATATTAGCCTTCAGTTAAGTACTAAGTTCCCAGATTCCATTAAGGTGTCATTGCCACCAGTTGAAAACCGATTGCGAATGTATTGATAGTTACTTCCAAATTGCATTACTTGGGCAACTCAAAAAAGGAGTTCCTTATAATTGTGTATACTTAAAATAATGTTCTCCTTTGATTTAGTCTGACAGTTCGTGATTTTAAGACATAACTTGGCACAACCTAAGAACTTGAAGGATTGATTCAATTAAGTAGAAAGGTCAAAGCATAAATTTGGAAAGTGTAAGAAAACATTAGCATTCATTGCTATTTTAAAATTTCCTTTCTTTCTAATTATATGACCACCTGCAAATCAATTAGCCTGTGGGTTTATATTGCTGTCTTTTCTATTACAATGTTGCAGAGAATGGATGAGTCATCCTAGAAAGGAGATGAGAAGTGCCATCAATAAGAAATGAATTCAAAAGAAGCCAGCAAAAATAGAAAAATACTTCCTTTTCCCCTTACCACTTCTTTCCTCCTAATAGGAGGCAGGGGGGTGATATCTGATTCCTAAATCTTTCTTTGGACCCACAGATTTTCAGAAGGAGAAGAAAGTATAGGAAACTGTGAGAGATGGTAGATGAAATCTGTTGAGTTATGCTGCTGCACTTGTTCAAATACAGACTGGAGAAGTTAGTCGAAGATGTCAGTTTGACACAAATGCAGAGGTTCAGCCAGGAACAGATCTAGAAAATACAAAGTGATTGGGAATTCACAAATGACTTTTGTCTCCATATGACAGGTCTGTTCCCTGCTGTACATCAGCTTTTGCAGATTGATTCAAAGGGGAAGGTAGATGCATCACCTCTGCTCAGATACCAAGTTCCACTCAAAAAAGGATCGTTAAGATGGGCTTTGGCTTCATCTCACCCTTTATCATGAGGAGAGCTCTCTGATCATCCCTGCTTGCCTCAGATGTTCACCTTAGGTCCAGTCAGCTCAGTTGGATGTGGAGACAAGTTGCACTCACCTAGCTTATAGGTGTTTTATTGGGGTTGGATAACAATTTAGATATAGGAAAGGAAATTCTTAGTCATTGGCTTGGGAAGACACTGTAGAATTAGCCCTTACACTGGGTGAGCCTACAGTGGGAATATTCATGACAAGCATTAGATGTGATGTTCAACTCAGTGGCCTTTCAGGTCTCTTTGGATGCCATCATTCTAGCAATGAGATTGACAGGGAAATATGAAGGGAATGCAGGGGGAGGGGCGGCGTTTGGATTGTGCCTACCTTAGTGACATTCTAAAGATTAATTGGATGCTTTAGTAAGAGCTTTGAGATAAAAGGGGCTGGAAACAGCCGTAAGTCTTTACTACCAATTCCAGGGAAAGTAGGTTGAGAGATGAATTAGTTTCAGGGCTATAATGTAATGACAGTCGCTGAAGAATTACCTTCACTGTGTTTTACAGGATATCTTTCATCTTTGAGAAGGCTTACCCAAGGTCCAAGAAACTAAGTTCTGAAAGGAGAAAAAAGTAGTATTTTAGGATTCCCAAAGAGCCCAAATACAGGTTGGTTCACTGTACTCATCTGATACATAATCGACTCTCCAACCTGGATGTTGAGGCTGGAACAATCATTGTGGATGATCCTGTCTCCCTTCTTCATTTTCCAGAAGAGAGATTGAAGCCTACATCCAAGAAGTACCTTAACTACTGCTATTATATGGGTCTCCTAATCCCCATTCAGTCATAGAAAGCACTGACTGTTTCTCTACTTCATGTGATTCAAAAGATTCTGGGTAGCTCTTTCTCTGTAACTTGAAGATATTTTCTGTATTCATCTATTACTAAGGCCTGCAGCAATTCTAATTCTTTCTGTTTAGCACAACTTTCTGCTGTTGGTCCTCTTTTAAAATTAAAATATTGTGAGACTGATATAAGAGTACATTATTATACTTGCTGGAAGAGTAAAGGAGATGGACTCTGGAGTCCCATGAATAGGAGACTGACTCACTGCTGCCATTTACCAGCCATGGGACTTTCTACAAATTATTTCCATCTGGAGATATCAGTTTTACTGTCTCTAAGATGGGACACTAGCTGTATCACTCTCACAGGGTAGATAGGATTCAATGAATATGTGATTTTTTTAAGGCTCATCTAGCCCTTAAATGCACTGAGGAAATAGCATGTCAGTCGCAAGTCCTAAAGAAAAAAAGGTGCTCTTTCCACTATTGTCATTTTCACCAGTTTAATGAGCTTAAGTGGATCTGTTTCTGCCAAGAGAAGGATGGGCTTGCAGTAATAGAAGGAGATTAACAGAAAAGTGGGTGAAGAAAAGGAGACTTGGAACACCAAAGAGAAACTTCATGACTTGGCAGGTGACCTAGCTTACATTAGCCAAACCAAAACGCAAGTATATATTCATGGATTAGTATATTTTTAAAAATCACTTGAGCTCCAAAGACCTCAATGACAGTTTATACCAGAGTTACCATTGATCTCTATTTTAGTCATTTGATTCTTAAGAAATTTTTCAAAACAACACATTACCTATATTTTTATACAACCTGTAGAAGTAAAAGTGCTTAAATGTTCTTTTCATTGTGTTTTTACAAATAATATTTTTAAAACTTGTTTCTCTATTTGAACATAAAAGTTCAACTTGTACTGCTTGTATCCAAGAATCTGGGAACCCTCAGAATAGCCCTGAGGCAACCCCATCTGCCTTCAGAGGCTGCAGATGATGTGTAAGGTATAACCTTACTTTGCAATGGAACCCATCTGACCAAAACTGAGATTCTTGGAATGGCAAAAGAACTTAAGCTTATGTATTTGATTTATGTGGTGTTTGATGATTTACATATTCAATAGATTTTTATGACATCCTACCCCCCCACACACATACACACCATGATGTCTCTATTAATTGTGGCTTATTTTCTGGGACTGCCAGTGGACCTTTAGATATCTGGAATCATAAACACTCTGAATTAAAAATGCGACACCCTTATTGCTCCATTTTATTTTCTCCAAGTTTAATTGCTTTTTCATTTTTTCCAGAGAAACTTAATTGCACACAGGACTTTAAAAACTGTAAGAACTCCTTTATTTCTAGCTTTATACTGGTCTTCTGTGGTTCCCAACCAGGCAAACTCTTCTGTCTACAGATGATCTGTAGAACTCCTTCTGTTCTCTATCATAATCTATAACTGGAAGCAGACAGGTTGACCTTATCTTGGGCTATTTCCTTCAGACTGACAGCCTCATCTTGGTAAGGAAAGAAAAGCCCAAGGGTTGGAGAAAGAGTGAGACAAAGTAAACTGACCTAAGATAAGTTTTCCATGTTTCTCACCTAGATTGTATTCTGGTCTTATTAGGCCTTTTAGGTGTTTATTTGAGGGTGAAACCATACTATAAATAACTTACCACCTCAAACAAATATACACAACCATAGACAAGAAAATAAGGCAATTCATAAAAGAGTCAAAACAGTTTGCCCTGGAGTATAAAATTCACACTCCTCCTATTGGAGATCTCTCCCAAAGCCTGGCATACTGTATCTGCTGTGTAACTCCATTAAATTCTTGAGTTACATGGATGCCTTGGTTCTGGGTGATAGAGTTGACCAGGTGAGCAGGGTATACAGAAAAAACCTTGAACTGCTCCTGATGTGTTTGATCAATAACATTATTGACTTGGCAGCAGATAGTAATCACATGAGGAAGGGTTTTGCTAAGGAGGTTGGACTCTATTCTGTGTGTAGTGGGATGTCAATGACTGACTCCACACAAGGAGAAGACTAATTTAAAAGCATAGTCTTGTCAAAAGAACTTTCCTTTTATCAATTATATACATGAAAATGGCAGAAGTCATTTAACCAATAGACTTCGAATGCTCCAAGTGGACACCATTCCATGATCAAGTAGTTGAGTGGATGGACCTTCCAGAAGATGCCTTTCCCCTCTACTTTGCCACCAGGGACCTTAGTTATATAGCTGGAGAGTGTGTGGCAAAATGGAAAGTGCACAAAGTGAGGATGAGGAATCTGTATATAAGTCCTAACTTGGTTTTTTATTCTCAGTGTGGTTGGGGACAAGTCACTTAAAAATTCCTGGTTTCAGATTTCTTATCTGCAAAGTAAAGATAAAACCTGACCTCTGGCATTTAGTTGTGCATGGACAAATGAGATAATCATGTGAAAATCCATGATAAGCAATACATAGATGAAGGCTGTGAGCCAGCTCTGACTTGTCTCCTTACCTTATCAGCCAGATCAAATAACTCCTCATTCACTTGTCTGTGGAGTCTCTGAACAACCAAAGATTTGCTGAGAGTTAAAAACTCATTTCCTTGTGTGCAAAGTTTCAGAAATTTCCTGGCAGTTCTCAACCAAAAAAAAGAAGTCAGTAGCTTATTAATTACCATCAGTTCTCTTGATTCCTGTAGAGTGAACAGCTTTTCACAATTTTTCCTCCCATTCCATTCTGTCTCAGTCTTTTTGTAGATTTTCCAAAACTTGTGACTCAGATAGGATCTGCCAGAGGGATTGTATAGGCGTGTATATGTGGCAAAAGTCAAGTATCTGAATCATTTTCTACAATTGGTCTACTTGGACCCAAGAAACAGGAGTATCTGCTAGGCATTGTTGATGGGGGGTGCTGTAAGAGAGGTGACTGTCTACCATGTGTGAATGCCTGTCAGCATTCAGAGGCAGGCATGACAAAGCTCAGTCCTAATTGAGCACCTAGTACCTCTTAACTAAGATCAGATCCATCCTGCTTTCCTGTGATCGGATTTTCAAACTTCTAACTTTGTCTTATCCTCATTGATGTTAAGTTTTGTCACTTGCAGATTTTAAAACTACTTCACTGTATAACCTTGAATTTTTTATTTTTTCTAACAAACTGTAGTGAACCCTTACCACTTTTCTGAGGAACTATGGTAATTAATTCATAATATAGCCCCTACACATTTTGACTGTCTTCTAAAGGTTTTTGATGCTTCTGTCCCTTTCTCTGGAGTCTTGGGGGTTTCTGATGGCACCAGCTGGTAGAGGATAGCAGAAGTGGTGCTTCTGCTCAGGTGATGAACCTCAGTGATAAGGTTCACCTGAAAGGGTCCCCTGACTGTTATCTGGTTCTGTGGAATGCTCCTCTGGGGGAGCCAGCTGTCCTGTAGGAAGCCCTGGTAACCGAGATGATGACTCTGGCTGTCAAGGCTCTGTGTAGGTGGTTGGTCAGTGGTGGCTCTATACTGCCCGCAGCCTCTGGCAGTCACACAAGTGTGCTGTCCTGGAAGACTAACTGGTGCAACCCCACCAACATCTAGCATTGCCACCACAGTCACTATAGAAAAATTGCCTAGCCAAGCTTCTTTCAAATTCCTGACCAGCATATCGCATATCTTGAGAGAGATAGAGAGAGAGAGAGAGCATATCTTATTTTTTTATTTTTTTTTTTTTTTGAGACTAGGTCTCGCTATTTTTGCCCGTGGAACCACAGGCTCTCGTTGCCTGGGGTACCACAGACTCAAGCAATCCCCAGCCTCAGCTTCCCAGGTAGCTGGGATTACAGGCACACACCACCATGCCCAGCTATTTTGAGAGAGAGAGAGAGAGAGAGAAGAGAGAGAGAAAGTAGTTTAAATTCTTGAATTTGGGAATAAATCTTTATGCAGCAACAGTAGAGTATCAAGTCATGCAGAGACTTTGAGGTATTCGAAGAATATCTGTAAGACTGAGGGACACCCCCTTCTGTACAGGGTCTGTGCATGAAGGTGATGAATTATACAGGTGATTCGCTATGCATCTGTAGACCACCTACTCAATACAGATCCCTTCTCTCCACCATCCTTCTGTCAAGTGAGATGATATTAGTAAAAGAGAGTTTGGGACAGTAGATACCTTATTAATATTAGTGGGGTTTTCCTTTTGAATCCACTGTCAAAATATGTATTCTGAGATTGTTTATGAGTCTGAGTGATATTCAAGACCCTTCTTTTACTGAAAGGTCATTTATCCAGTCTTTGTGTTCACACATTCTTAGTGATCTTCGTATTAATGTTTTACTTGTTTCACCTCCTTAATGAGTAACTTAAAGGTAGGAACAGTGTTGTTTAAAATATTCTTTTATCTTTAATGGTCTATAAGTACTTCAATAAGCCACAAATGCTTGTTGAATTTCAAGACTTGATATTGGAATATCCAATAGTAAGAGAAAATTTCCAGTGATACGAAACACTAAGAACATGGTTTGTTCTTTACATATAGTGTCCTCTAGGTCAACTTCTTATATCTTTATTTGCTCAAAGTGATGTCAAGGGAACCTATCATGATTCCATGATTCTTCTTTGCTATCAAATAAAATGTGTTGATAAAACCACATTAGTCAGAGAAATTGAGTAACCCTAACAATTGTTCTACTTCAAATCAAAAATCCCAGGTATGAAAAAACTAAAAGAAAGGAAAAGAATATATGTGAATACATTCAACTAATGAGACTTCTCCTTGTTCTCTCCAACTCACAGATACTTTAAGAAGCTAGAGCTAATTCATGGTACATAAGGATATGATGACTCTTATTTGTGAATTTTTTTTGTTTTTCATGTTTCAGTGACTAAAATAACAATAAATTCCACAAATACATGTCAAGCTGTTCAAGTATTTTGACTTGGTAACATTAATCCCAAGCAGAGAGCTCTGTACATGCCTGGAAAGCTTCAATACAACAAAGACAAATGAGAGCAAAGAACCCCAGAGCTGTGCAATTCTCATCCTCATATGCCAGTGGAACTCGAGGAGAGAAGGGTCAGGTGACTTCTGTTGATGTTCTGTTACCACTCTTTCTGCTCTGTGTGATCGCTGCCAAAAGTTATGCTGGCAGTGTTGGACTGTTCAGCATTTATATTAACAAATCTTAACTAAGGAATCCTGACTTAACCTTGTTCTTCAACACAGCCACACTTGTTCATTGTTGCCACCCTGCTGGGTGGTACTGATTCTGTGGGTATGTTGCCCTTTTGGCACCAAGCCTCATACTGAATGGAAGAACTGAATACTATATACGCTGCCTGTGCATTTCAGGAAGGACCATCCTCAAATACAGGAAAAAGAGAGTTGGAGAAAAGAGATTTTCAGACATAGCCTGAACTGCCCCCTTGCAACTGATTTTAGTTTTGTGTCCTGATACCTACTCTTCCCTTCCCTCAAGATATCCCATTACTGTGTTTAAAAGTTGAAGTGGTTGTGGATCATCATTAAGTCTCCTCCCAGAACTCTACATTAAGTCTTAACCCCCTTAACTTTTCTAAGCATCCTCACCTATAGAATATGTGCTACGCATACTTTACTTCTGTGGAATAACTCACCATACAACTTGGAGTTTTTAGTGATAAGAGTGTTCTCCCCACCCAGGGGAGTCTAAGTAAGCATTATTAATAAAAACATGGCAGCCATTTCAAGGGCACTGTTACCAGCAGAGCCCTAAGGTGTGTGCGGAGACTCCCACCTTATTCCCACCCTGCTCTTCCCCATGGCAATGCACTTTTCCTGCAGTATTCTTTCCCTCGCATGTGGGTAGGCCTCTGGGCTCGACAGTGATGGATGCATGACTGATGACATCCAGTTATGCCACATGCAGGTGACTCCAGTGTTTCTACCCTGATCAGAGGAACACTTTCTCAAGTTAGAGACTGAAAACAAGGAACTAGATTTGGTCTGCTGAGTGAACCTGGAAAGAAATACTTCCTCAGTTGAGCCGGTTGAGGGAAATGCAGTTCACCTGAGACTCTGAGCAGAGAAACAGCCGTCGTCATCCCCCCCCCCCGTGCCTGACAGGACTGCTGCTGACAGAATTGTGAGATGAGTGTACAATAATAAAGAAATAAATAAAGAAAGAAACTCCAAAGTGTACAATAGCCGGTTATGCCTCACAGAAAACAACTATGTTCTCACCAAGGTGCTGGACTCTAGTAAAGACAGTACCTGTATTATCTAATTTGTACTGCAAACTTTGAGGTCACCACCGTGTCAGCTGTTAGAACAAGAGTGCCAAAGCTGGGCTCAACCAGTAGAAGTGACAACCATGGGCTCCTTAATACTCCAAACTTTACTCTTACTTCATCTAAATCTGAAAGGCTTGGCCACAAGGATTTCCTAAGCATTGCTTCACCTGTCCTTACAATTAGATTGATGCAGGCTGAGGCTGGTGCCTTGGTAAAAGTCTTTTCATTCAAACCATTTGTCTTTTTATAAGTACTTAATTCTGCTTTTGAAAAATGCAGAATTAAGTATGCAGAGTTGAGTATTAAACTACTGGGCTTAATATTTCACAAAATAAGTTGGCTTCCAAAGCTCTGACCTTGCTACTGAAAAGGTCAGTATAAAGCAATGCATGTAGCTGCTGGTTCCTTGCCAGTGCTCACTATGTTCCCTAGTCCTGCCCAGCCCACAAGGGGATGCTTTCCAACCACCTGTATTCTCAGTTCCCAGCTAATCTCCAATCCTCTCCCCAGGCTGTGACAACCGATTGGTGGGTCTGTGGCCTGAAGTTCACAATTAGCCTGGCTGCCGGACTGCTCACCCAGGGCCCCCGACAAGACGGGTGTCCTTGTCTTCCCTACAACCATGTTTTTACCTTGATCCCTGTTTGCCCCATCATGAACCCTTCAGGAAATTTCTCTATATCTATCATTGCCAGAGAGTGTCCTTTCCTACCAAAACTCTGACTTTACAGAGAGGCTAAATAAAGATGCCCTTGCTCTCACAGGAGAAAGAGAGCTGTAGTGAAAACTGGAAGGAACGGAAGATACAGTTAGTGGAAAGAAAGAGGGTGCAATTATGGGAACATTGAGTTATGAATGTGATGGTGAGAGAAAAAAATGATACTAAAATGAAACAAAGAGAAAGGACACAAAGAGAATAGAAAAACATAACATTTTTCTCTAAGAATTAAAGAGATGTCAGGGGAAATGGCAAACCCATGAGCAGAGCAGAAAAGGAGTGGGAAACCCAATATATTTGAAGTATCTGCATTTAATTTCTCCAAAGGGTAGGGGGGAGTCTTCCCTAAATCACCTGTGAACAACAGCAGAGAATGGTTGATTCAAGAGTCAAGTTACAAGAAACTTTATAAAAAATAGGTAAAGGTATGAACAGTGGTGATGATGACAGATTATTGAACCTTTTAATACTGTGTAAGTGTTCTCATTGTGCCCATTTTATTGATGAGTACAGCTGAGGCACCAAAATGTATGTAATTAGTTGGGCACAAGAGACAAAAAGAAAAAATATTAGAATTCACCCAGTGAGGAGACCACAGTGTCTGAAATGCTAGGGACCAAGGCATAAAAGGAACAAGAGAGTCTCCAGGACTTGGCAGGTCATTGTATCAAGCTGGGTTTTATTCTGAGTGAGTTGGCAAAGATTTGCAGGCTCTTGAGTGGAAAAGCACATGATTTGACTTGCATTACAAATAATTCTTCTAGCTACTGGGTTGAGAAAAATTCCTCAGCAGGGGTAGGGAAGAAGGAGGAGAGGAGAGGGGTCTGAACACCAGGCAGACCAGGTCAGAGATTTTATGTAATAAGGGGGGGATTTGGTCAGATTTTGATGCCAGAGAGGATGGTAATGAGACATGGCACATAAAGTTAGCTGACACTTACTATGATTTTATGTATTCCTCAATTATAATGTACAAAATAGGGATACATTGGCTTGTTTCCTGCATGTACCTTAGCCAATTCAAGATCAACTCATGAATTGGTTAGCATGGTCAGAAACACGATAATGACCCATGGTACAGAATCTGGCTGTGTATGTTTTACAAAGCAGCTTCATGTGAATGATTGTGGAAACAACTCAGTAAGTTTTGTATATCAGCCACATTTTGCTCCCACCATCAGACAGTGAATGCAGAGACTAGGCAGTGTCAGTGAACTTGGGTGCTTTCTCTTCTGAACCCAACTCCCTAGTTAGACTGTGTCAAGGACCATCTCAAGGTGAGAAAGAAAATGGAAGGACAATCAATAGCCAGGGCAGAGACTTTGGTTCTGCCTGGCTTCCAGAGGCAAGTTTACTTCCTGTAACAACCACAGTTGGTTCTCTGCCTTTAAATCACAAGCATTCAAAGTTCAACTTTGATAACTTGCAAATTACTTTATATAGAAAGAAGCATGTTAAGATGAAGTACTCAAACAAACTAATCTTAAAGTCAGATTACTGCAAAGACTTTATTTTTATGAGATGATTTAAGAGGGAGAAGAGCCTTTTAAAAAGAACACAAAGGCTTTCTCTCTTCCCTACAGTGTCAAGAATCAGCAAAATATCCCACCCAACTAGCTCTGATTTTCATTTTGTGAAAACCCAACACATCCTTTTTTTTTCTTTTTTGTTCAATATGTAGTGGCATTAACTTAGCCTTTATTTATATGCTCTTTCCTTCACTGCTAAATAGTTTATCTCCTCGCTGATGACAGGGCCAAGATGAAGGTGAAATGCCACTTTGGGCACAGAATTTAAGGGGAAATTAAAAAAAATGAAAGGACAACTTGTAAACAGGATCAATGATATTTTTATGTGATAAAGATCATAGTTAATGCCCCCACATCCATAATCAATCTTTTATTTATGGCTAGGTAATAGGATGATCCCGGAGAAATGGAAGGTCCCAGAGTTTCTGCCCCAGCCAAGGAGGGGTGGATCTGAGCAGGAAGATGAAAGTGGGAAAGACCTTCTGAAATTGGGTGAGAAAACAAACAAAACAGGGTGCTTAACCAAACTTACAAACAGGAGCAGCAGGCCCTTGAAAGTCAGCCACACACCAGGTTTTTCCCAGCCCATGCATGCAGTAGCAAGACCATATAAACCTTAAGAGGGAGCAAAAAATAATTTACTTATTAAAAGACAAATGAGACAAGAATCACTGAGGGTTTTCTTTGGTGCAATGGTAAATGGGGTGTTTTTTCTGATTTATTCTTCTTCTGATTGATTCTTTGCATATGTGAATGCTGTTGATTTTTTGTGTGTTGATTTTGTATCCAGCTACCTTACCAAATCAGTTTATTATTTCAATCAGCTTTTCTGTCGATTTTTCTGGGTTCTCTACATAGAGAATCATATCATCTGTGTATGATAACTTTATTTCTTCATTCCCTATTTGGATTCCTTTTATGTCTTTCTCTTGTCTTATTGCCTTAGCTAGGACTTCCAGAACTATGTTGAAAAGAGGTGGAGAGAGTGGGCATCCTTGCCTGGTTCCAGACCTTAATTGGAATGGTTTCAGTTTTTCCCCATTGAGCATGATATTTGCTGTGGGTCTGTTGCATATAGTTTTTATTATGTTCAGGTATGTTTCTTTTATACCATTTTTTCCATGGCTTTCATCATGAAAGGATGCTGAACTTTATTGAATGCTTTTTCTGCATCTATTGATATGATCGTATGGATTTTGTTTTTCTCTTTTGTTGATGTGGTGGATTATGTTGATTGATTTTCAAATGTTGAACCACCCCTGTGCCCCTGGAATTAACCTAACAAAAGAAGTAAAAGACCTATACAAAGAAAACTATAAAACATTCTTAAAAGAAATGGAAGATGATGTAAAAAAAATGGAAAGACATTCCCTGTTCATGGATCGGAAAAATCAACATTATCAAAATGGTCATACTACCAAAGGCCATCTACAGATTCATGCAATTCCAATAAAGATCCCAATGACATATTTTAAAGAGATAGAACAAAAATTACTGAAATTCATATGGAACAACAAAAGACCACGAATAGCCAAAACCCTTTTGACAAACAGAAGAGAGAACGGAGGTATTACTATTCCAGACTT
>PVHY01019737.1:0-25000 GCA_004024945.1 Uropsilus gracilis | reverse complement strand
AAGAAAAGCTACCAAGAGTTGGGCCAAATGTTAGCTTCAATAGGAGACTTACTGAAGTTCCCTAGCCTTGATTTTTACTTCAGAAGATTGGGTATAATGACACCCATATAAGAGAGTGATTATGAGATTAATTTTGATGACCTGTTTATTGTACCCAGACAATAAACAATATGTGTTCACTCTCCCCTTCTCCTTCCTGGATGAAAGAATGTTTCCCAAAGTAAAGAACAAGGATACAGAGATTGGAGGGCTTTTCAAAGCCTCCTGGTTCCAAATAGCACAGCATAGTCTTTGTATTTCATGATCTAGAAGTTAATTTTTGAGAGGAGAGTTAAGATCTTCTGTCTGCTCAGCTATACAAGAATGTTAGATGCTGGCTGGCATATATAAATGGAACACTCACCATATGCCCTGGTTTACTTAGTACTTTCCTGGTCTGATTATTAATAGCACCCCTTTTCCTGCTCAGAAGTGTCCTGATTTGCCTGATAAATGACGCAATCACCCAATCACCCATATTCCATGATGAGAGGTTCCTTTTTATTTATTTATTTTTTGTTCTTTGCTGTTTCTAAAGTGCTTAGCTGACAGCCTGGTTGATATCTAATATATCTAATATATCTTTATTGTCTCCATGATGCTAGCTGTGTTCTCTTAGCATTTGATGCAAAAGTCTTGATTCTAAAAATAGGACATGTCATGGAAAATTTGGAAACTTCTGAGAAGAGAAAGGAGAAACTAAGTGGGATGATTGTTATTATGGTGAGATAGACCGCTCTGTCACACAGTTGTTGCTTGAAACATGGAAGACATCTCTCAAGGATACTGTGGCTAGGAAAGGAGGTCTAGAAACTGTGTCCATCATTATATACACCATATGCAGAACTCCTGAGTGGTGGGCCTGGTAGCTGTGGTGGTGCTGGGGTGCTTATTCCACTGGCTTGAGCTGGTTTATAAGGGGTGGGCATGGATCCAAGAAGGATCAAGCCAGGATGTGGTGCCAGAGAGTGAGAGGCTCATCGCATGCTCTCTCAGAAGCCGAGCTGGTGGTGGGCTCTGGAGCAGAAGGAATCTACAGAGAAGCAGGGAGGTAAGAGACAGCCAAGAAGTCGGGTTGAAACTTAAAGAAGCAAAGCGATGTGGACGCTGAATGTCTGAGGTAAAGATGGGCATGGTGACACATGCCTGTAATCCAAGCACTGGGAGGCTCAGGATCATTTGAGTTCGTGAGTTCGAGACCACCCTGGGCAACATAGTGAGACCTGGTCTCTAAAAAAAAAAGTCTGAGATAGATGAAAGGCACATGGAGTGGAGGGAAAGCAGAACCAGTGAGCACAGAGGAGCCTGGGGTAGGGCCTGCCAGGGACAAGGCCACCTTGGAGACTGTGGAGATGAGGCAGAGCACGGCTCCCTCCCATGTGGGGCCTGGGAAGGGTCTGGGACTCAGGTGTGTTTAGAGAACCTACTCTTGCCCAGGGTGGTCTGCGCAAGGGCAGTTCTCTGCAGAGCCCAGGCATCTGTTTGGAACCACTGACCCATGATAACAACAGGGTTTATGCTGAGTGTCGGGGCCATGCAGGACCAGGGGTTCTGTTAGGTTATGAAGATGTGGGGGATCTCAGGGAACCCATCAGGGGGTGACTTCTCCATCTCTTCGGAACTGGACATGGTCCGCTTCTCTCCCCATTCTCTTACCACACTGGGCTCACACTGTCTCTCACCTTCGTTTCTCTGTGTATCTTCCACATCCTGTGCCTCTGGCTTGGGTGTGACTTTGAGCTGTGGTGGCATCGACCCCGACCCCAGTTCTCTGTGGTTTTAGAGACTGAATGTGCAGCCCTACCCGATGAGCATCCATTCAAAGTCCTCAGGAGAGAGAACCTTCTGGTCACCCCATGGCTGGATTGGCTGTGTCTGAATCAGATAGTCCTCTGATCTGTAGCAAAAGGTATGTGAGGCCACCTGACCCTCATTCCATCAGCTGGGGTGGTTATATTTTTATTTATTTTTATTAATCATTTTGTTGTTGTTGTGTGTGTGTGTGTGTGTATCATCATTGCATTCCTCAGGGTTCTCTCTCCACCTTATTACCTGTGAACCTTCAGCATGATCTACTTGTCCTCCTCCCTGCCCTGATTTTTCCCTCCCTAGCTGCTTGCCCTGGCTCTGTTCTTAGCTTATTTTGGCTTTTTCCTGTCCCTTTGTTTGTTATTCCTATGTCCCATCTCTAGGTGAGATCATTTGGTTTCTGTCTTTTACTTTCTGACTTATTTATGCTAATAAGGTTCCCTCTAGGTCCATCCATATTATCACAAATGCCTCAACTTTTTCAGAAATTAGAAAAGTTTTTGCCCTCCATACAAGTGATAAGGGTCTGATAACAAAGATCCACAAAGAACTCACACAACTTAGCAATAACAAAGCAAAAAGCCCAGTCAGTTGGGGTGTTTATTCTCTGATTAGCAGAAAAGAGGAAGGTACACGTGGAGCAGCATTCAGGACACGCCTTGGTTCTGTGCTGCCCTTTAACCCCAAACTCCATTTCTTGTGCCCACTCACTCCTGGGCTGCTGGGCAGAGCCTTGGTTTTGCCATGACCCCCACCCAGCAGGGAGACTTTACTAGTTCTACCCTGGACTAGCTCACCTTGCAGAAATGCTTGCTGTCTGTTCTTGGAGTTCTATTTTCTCTCCTTCCCAGGAGTCAGCTCTCAACCCACACCTCTTTGCCCTTCTTCAGAGCTGTGGATGCAACCCATCTCCTCTCCCACTTTAAATGCAAATAGAAGCCTATTCTCCCTAGAATCTGGAATCTCCCAGGAAGAGGGCACCATAATGAAACCATCTTGAATCATCTCTCTAGAAGATGGTGCCACAGGGATGCCATCTTGAATCATCTCCCTAGAAGATGGTGCCACATGCCGCCATCTTGAATCATCTCCCTAGTAGATGGGCCACAATGCCGCCATCTTGAATCATCTCTCTAGAAGATGGTGCCACAGTGACGTCATCTTGAATCATCTTCCTAGAAGATGGTGCCACAATGCCTCCATCTTGAATCATCTCCCTAGAAGATGGTACCACAATGCTGCCATCTTGAATCATCTCCCTAGAAGATGGTGCCACAATGCCGCCATCTTGAATCATCTCCCTAGAAGATGGTGCCACAATGCCACCATCTTGAATCATCTCCCTAGAAGACAGTGCCACAATGACACCATCTTGAATACTGACAGATTCTGCCCTGCTTGCCCCTAGATACTGGCTGTGTGAATCCTTCCTGAGACCAGACTTTCTCCTAGCAGCTCATGTTCCTCTGGCATCTCTTCAATAGCCACGGGCAGCAGACCACAGGGCCACTTGGCTATTTTTTTAAAGTAAAGATTCATTATTAATAATAATATGTTAATCATATACAACAATGTGTTAATTAATAATAATAGTAAATATTATTTATCCAAAATGCCTTGGGGGGAGTGACAGGCAGGGATGTGAGGGGACTCAGCTTTGGGATGGTGCCATGTCCCAAGATCCCTGTCATTTGTTACCCTTACTACTTTCCTGGCTGGCATCTGGTTAGTTCCATCTCAGGGAGAGCATCATGTTCCTCACCCCGCTATGCTTTGGTCTGCATTCTCCACCGTGTCCATCTAACACTGTTGATGCTACAGTGCCCTCATGGGACTGTGTGGTCAAGACAGATTGTGTCTGATGTGTTAAAAGCACCAGGGCACCATCTGCATGAAGGAGGGAAAACATTCAGACCCCAAATGGAAGCCCCTTTTCAATGTGGGCAAAGCCTCATTTTGTTTAGACAACAAAGGTCAGTGATGGATGAAGGAGGGAGGGAACTGAAGGTATACCTGTGTGTATGGATGCCTGTCCTGTTCTGTACCTTCCTTCCAAGTGGCTACATCCTTGTTGACTTTCACTATTGTTGATGTTCACTATTTCCCATTCCTTAAGTAGTTTCAAAAGTCATTAGCCACAACAGGAATTCTGGAATGTGCTTTAGCAGAGAAAACTTCTCAGTGGCTGGGCCATTGTCTGTAAGGCAGGAATTTTCTGAAGCTGGGAACCTCTTTCAAGCAAATGGAGGGGCCATTTAGTAAATGAGTCTTTGGAAGAGTCTCCACAGAAGTTGTTGGCAAGGGTGTACCTGAATCCCTCACTGGTGACCTGAAAGAGCGAGCCAGTGTTTAAAGGAACATGAATCCTAAAAACAATCCCATTGTATGTGTGGTATAGGCTAAGAGGCGGGCAGGTCTCTTGGACATACAGGGGACCTCTGATCGGGAGCCTTCAGCACCAATGATAAATGTCAGGGGAGGTGTTTCTCATTCAGGGCCCAGTTTGGATAAAGTGTCATCACTTTCATGGTCCCCCAAATGGAGATCTGCTAGCTGGTCCAGGTGTGGTGGGATGAGATACCAGCATGAGAATTGCCTTTCTAAAAAAATCTCATCTATAGAAATAGCTATTTGAAAGAACTAACAAAAGGATTTCAGTTTCTAGATTGGTGCAAGCTAGAATGTTATTAGCAAGTGAAGATAGTTTTGTTTATTGCAGAAATTAAATATCTAACAAAACATCTCTAGATATCTATTAAATATCTACTACCCCCCTTTTTGGGGGATATAGAATTTTGATTTCATTAGACCAGCATGGTGCTTAGCTAATATATGTTAGATTCCCTAGTCTGTCTGGAAGATAGAAGGGTGGATGACTAAGTTCATGGAGTCTAAATAGTGACTAAATTCGTGACATAATTAATTAATTAATAATTAATTCATACAAAGCAAGCAAATGTTACACAAAAAAAGAACACTACTTTTTGTTCTGTAGAAATACTACTACTCTTCACCCAGAAAGGTCTAATGCTTCAATATATAAAAATGATTATTTGAATCCAGTATTTTGTCAACATTTAATGTAATCTTTAAATGGGAAAATGGAATGAGATGAGCATCAGCATAATGACATTAGTACTATTTTAATAATCACCTATGATTTTAAGAAATCAATAAAATAGTGGGAAGACAAAATAGAGAATTATTAGTTTCTTCTAGTGAATCAAAATGCCCTAGAAGTTATCAAATAAGTACAAGAAATTTTATGCAAAGAAAATAATATTTTTTTCACATAGATGCTATTAGAAATAGCTAATAGCTAATAGATGTTATTAGAAAGGTCTCTGGCACAGCCCCCTACAGGGCCAGTAGTTCAAGAGTAATTTCTCTTTTTTCTTTGGAATTGCTTTTCTTCCTACCTGGAATGAGAAAGTGTTGGTTGGGGTTTCAGCAGCCACTCTGTGACTATGGACCAGACTTGAGGAAGAAAACCAAAAGTCAACAATGACAGAAAAGAGAGAGAGAGGATTGGTGATCAGAACATTGGACCACTTGTAATTTACCACTTGTAATTTAGATCTCTGTACTCTTGGTTGGAAACATTTTCTAACCGATGCAACATGTAAGCCTGGAATCCCACATTTTCTACTCTTAGGTAGGAGTTATTCTGTTCACACGAGAACATCCATTGGGAATAAAATGCTAAAATCTGGCCAACCCACCCCATATGGATGGGCACCATATGGTCTTCCCTGCTGCCAAGACCACTCTAGCTAACAGACTCGGGGAAGAATGACAAGTGAAAATCAGTCATGACATTCTAGAATGCACGAAATGGAGATGATCTGAATAAACTTGAGAGACCATAAAGGTATTAATTCTGAAGCTACTGCTGTATAGAATGTCCTAGCAATGTTTTATGACGTCTCTACAGCAGCTCTTTAAAAAACTTTCAAAACATCACTTTGGTCAGCTGTCTGATTATTTACGTATTTATCAGTTCCATTGTTTAGATCACTTTGGTCAAATTGCATTACTCCCCCCCCCTTAATGCATATTGGTTTTATATATGCATACTCAGAAATACAGGAGCATTGAGAACATCCTTTCTTCATTTCTTAGCTTTCAACACAGCTCTACCTCCTTTTCCTAAACTGTAAACTGGATTACTCATCTACTTCCATATTCTGTGTCTCCTCCACAAAGCTTAATAATGACATCTGTTTATTGCCTATACATACTGTGAGTCAGATATCATTACCATCATTTCATGGATGAGGAAATTAGGGTGCCGAAAACTACTGAAACTAAGGAGAGCTACACAGGTACTATTAAGTGATAGAGCTGGGATTCAAATCCAGTCTGTAGAGTCAAAATGCTTTATTGCATTCACTTTACTTAGTCTGCTAATATCTGTTGAGGGCTCACTATGTGCTAGAATTATTTCAGGCCTTGAGGATAAAAGAGTAAAGAAAAATGGCAAAATTCTCTTTTCTCCTAGACATTTTTTCTTTTTTCAAATTTTAGTCGTGGGGGATGAATGTAGACAATAAACATGATGGTAAGCTATGTGATGTGTAGGAAGATAGGTGGGAATGGGACAGGGCGAAAGAGAGCAGGCACATGGTGGGAGAAAGTGAGGAACAGGGTTGTGGTGTTCAATATGGCAACCAAAGATCTCTGTGACACATCTGTCCTTCAGCAGAAGTCACGTGGCTATCTGTGAGAGCAGCTGGTGAAAAGGCCCTGGGGTGGGTATGTGTTTGAGAAACAGTGAGAAGGTTGGAATGGAGTGAGGGTGGGGATAATGATTAGAAATAAGGTCTGAGAGGGAATGGCAGGCCAGGTCAGATAGGACCTCCTAGATTGCTGCAAAGACTTTGGTTTTGACTCCGGGAAGTGGGGGCCATTTATGCTGAGAAGTGAGGCAAACTGCCTTGTGTTTGAGAGGTTCTTTACCTGCTGTGTTGTGAATAGACTGGAGGCAGCTACAGAGGCAGGGAGTCCAGCCAGGAGGTTTCTGAACTCTATTCTCCTGCTTTAATGGGGATCGAAGAATACAGTTGGGAGAATTGGCTCTCCTCATCTTTCCAGTTCTCTTAAATGAAAAAGTAGGTAAATAACATGAAGGGTAAAAGCAGAGGCCAACAATGGCTTTGGTATTGCAAGTGGGCTGGGTCCAGTGGGGGGTATATCAGATGTTTCCCCTATCTTCCCTCCCTCCCCCCTTGGGGAGAGAATGTGCAGGCAGAGATGGGCCCTGTGGGGCTAGGCATCCTCAGAAGTCCTGTAAGGAAAAATTTCCTGGGATAAAAGATTTGTCTTCTTTAGTTTTAATTTTTCCTTAGTAAATTTCATTAATTCCTTTCATTAGTTTCCTTTAGTTTTTCCTTCATTAATTTCATTAATTCAACCAGTATTTGTGCAGTCATTGTATAACTGAAGTGAGTGGGGGAAGCAGATAATAATCATTAAACATTACAGATGTAATTTATATACTATATTCGATGATGACAGAGTGATAGAAAAACAGATGGAAATTCCAGCGATAGCGAGCAGATGGATGGGGTGGGCACATTGCATTTCAGAGAGGGTTGGTTTGGTGGCCAACAGATATTGATAATCCTACAACAGCATTCACTAGAGACATTGTACCCTCACTTTTTCTTTCACACTATACCTCCCACTGGTAAAGAAGAGAACTAAGTTCTTTCTCTCCAATAGAGGCGAGAGGGTAGCTTACGCTCATCACACTGCATGTTCTTTGTTATCTGATTTGTACTTCTTTGACCCTTCAAGGAAAATCAAGATTGTCTCCTCACCAACCTGAGCAATTTCTGTTCTGATCCGATTAGTTTTCTGGGAAAAACTCTGCTCCTTGTCATTTATATATATTGTTTCTGTGTCATTGACAAGACCTCTGAGATTAGGTGCGCCTTGCTTGGGTTTATGGGGTTGGAGGGTAAAATGTGATATGGGTAATGAAAACATTCACTGATTAATTTGTCCTTCTCGCTTTCCTCTCTGTTTCTAAATTCCTGCTAATGGAGCAATTAATCACGTTGTCAAGCAGTTCTTTAAATGTGGTTTTAAGATGATGGAGAATAGGAAATCTGCAGTGTCATGGTTGAATCAGTTGTGGGATGGTCATTATTGCTCAATTATTTGTTATCTGTCAAAATGGAGTGATTAATTAATTTTGAATGGATGTTGTGGCTAAAGTGTTAGCTCCAGATAATAGTCACAATCATAATTTAATGTGAGCATTGTCTTTAAGAGTTTAATTTAGGATTTTTCAAAGTAGATTCCATGGAACAACAGTTTCATTTGAAGTCCTCAGACATAAATAAACCCAGAGGTCAGCCAAGTTTGGAAAATGCTACACGCCACCATTGCTTCTTAGATGATTGATGCACACTGGTCTTTCAATAGCTTGAGAACTTTTTTATGATACTGACACATTACCTAGCTGCTAACAAGGCACTTTGCTTTCAGAAGTTTTTAATAAATAAACGTATTTTATTTCATTGAACTCAGTGTTTTCGAAACTTTTTTGATTACAGATTCAGTCATATAACAATCAGTAAATCCTACAGAATCACCAGTTTCCATGACTGACTCTAGAAAAAGCTGATGTGGTTGATGTCAAATTTCTTAGAAGAAAGGACAGAATTGCTTATTAATGAAATTCAAATAATGCTTATTAGATGACTGGGCTTGAGGGTGAACTGCACATTTGAACTTATTTTAATTTCTCATCTTTATTGTGCTTACAGTGCTGAAAGTGTCTATTTTTCAGAATCCCAGCCCTCTTGGGATCATACTGATTTAATTTTGGGACTAACATGTCGTCATAAAGGAGACAGAGTCACAGTGGTCACCAGTTGCACAAAGCTGCTTATAACAAAGGGGCATTAACATTTGAACAAACCAAGGTTATGACTTCCTGTGGCATTTGATGTGTGACCATGCTCTTGTCATGACATCAAGTAATACACATTGATAAAATTACTTCCTCAAATAAAAACAAAAAGATCAGTCTTAAATACTGACCATTTGTTCTAGTCTTTGGGGTATCTCAATATTGTCCACAAGGCTAAATTAAAACATTTAGGACTTAAAATGGATGTGACTAGCTTTGTGAAACATCTCCAGATTTTGAAATATAAATTATAAGCATGCCCGAGGTACCAGTTGATGTCAGCAGCGTTAAGTTGCTAAAATTAGTTAAAATTTTATTTTTTTAGCCTCTACTCTTAATTATCTTCTCCACCCCTTATGTAAAATGAAATTGAAAGGTTGGCTTCTTCCACGGAAATGACTTTGTCTGGAAGATTTCCTCAAAAAAATGATCGTATCCATTCAAGTTCTCTATTGCAGAAGATAGTCTGTCTCCTCTCATTCCTTGTTGAGTAGGAAATGAGAGGACATCTTAATTTTTATAATCTTGAACCAAAATTTCCTTTTCAGGGGAAAAGAACATTTTTTATTCGTTGTCACGCTGTCTGGTGTTTCGAATCAGTATGTTTATCTGAAAAAAATTTTTTTCCCTTAAATGAGTCATTTCATTCTCTTCACTGAGAAAAAGAGCAAATTTAACCTTGAAAGATTGTTGGGAGCTGTGGCTGAAACCGGTCAGGGCTCATGCTGGGAATGAAGAAAACTTCATTCCACTCTTATCTGTCTTCAGAGCACTGAAGACGGAATGGCATGATTGACCTCTGGTGATCAGCAATGTCCCCACTCCTCCAATATTAACCCTAAGAGACAGTTGCTAAGAGGTCACAGCAAGTTAATGAGTTAATGAGGTCACAGCAAGTTAATACCTGGGATCCCCCAGGTATCCCACAGGAACGAATGTTTTACCTAACCTGATTTTGCCTAAGTCACTTATTCCTCTTGTTTGACTAATTGCAAACCATTCTTTTCACCCTTTAAGTAGACTTATGAGCTGTAATAACCTGGCTGGATGGTGCAAACTTCCATGCAGTCCCAGCCTCTGTGGCTGAGTCAGTCTCTCTCACTGTCCTTTCTCCTGCTCCCCCCCCCCCCACTTTTCACGGAAGACAAATACCATATTGAAGTGATCCTTTCTCATTTTAATGAAAAATGCTGACATCATCACTGTGGTATGGTGTACTGTTCTAGATCCTGTATTTTGGTGCAGCTCTTGGTGGTATCTTTTTCTCTGAGAGGACTATACATTACATTTCTTTCCTCTTGAAGTAGGTTTGAGTATGTAACTTGTGCTAACCAGCAAAATAAGAGTGGAGGTGAAGTGGGATGCTTGTGAAGTAAGTTGATAGAGCCATCTTGCAGTTTGTCATGTCTTCTATCCCCATGCCCCACCCTACCTAATTTCCCAGCCCCTCACTGTGGAAGGTTTTGTTCCAGTGGGAGGCTGTCTTTATATAGTAGGTCCAAGAGGGAAGTTGATGTGCGGTAAAGCCACAGACATTGATAGTGATGGATATGCAACACCACGAAGAAATAAGTTGTTTTTGTTAAGATTTTGGAATTCCTTGTTATAGCTCACAACCCATTATATTTTCACCATTTCCAGGGAATTCTCCACAAATTTCTTTTTTAAAAATCTTGCTATAAGAGCAGGAAATTCAGTCAAACCCTTTAATTAATATTGAACAAATAGAAGAAACTGTCAATGAGTTGATACAAAACTAAATCTTAACATTAGCAATGTAAAGCTGTAGAATCTTTAACCACTGTAATATAGCTGATAACTTCTATTTAGCTTTAAGTAATGAAGCAAATAAAAATACAGCCCTCACTGCAATGTTACTGCTTAATGGACCAATTACGATGATTCTTGAATATGAGCATGATATTTAAGCATTTCTATTCAGACCTTAATAACTGTCTTTGTGAGTTGTAATTTCATCTCTCCCAAGCACCAAAGAGAAAGGTAAAATTAAATTTTGTTAACTTGTGATCAAGCAAATATGATTCTTTGAGGTGATGGTGGCTAGTTAGTGCAATAAATTTCCAGAATATTACTTTACAGATTCACATTTTTTCTTTCTCAGGTGAGAACAGACTCTCCAGGTAACTGAGTTTTCCTTCAATTCCTTGGTGATAGGGCAGTGCTGATTTGTTAATTATTTAATTAACGAATTGTAACAAATCATTATTTTTAAAGAACTTCCCCCCCCACCCCCGGAGAGGTGAAAATGGGACTGGAGATTTTTTTTAGATCAATGTCAAAGGAGCTCTTCCTGAGGATTTTAAATTATTAGTGTAAATCTTTTATTTTTAATTTGTAAAGTGTATGAAATTACTGCGATTTAATTTGATGGAGGATTTTGGAGTTTGGATCACTCAAAGAAACAAATACCTTGGAAACTGAAGAGCACAAATTAATTCTGGCTTGCTACAGATGAAGAGGAGACTGGTTAACTTTCCTCAGCTCCGAGCTTGTCATTCTCTGAATTCCTAGAAAAATGCTTCATTTCTCCTGGGAGGGGACATATTGGAAAAATATTTTTAAGGCAATTTATATTAATTTAATTTGATAAGGTCATAATCTTCTTGTCAGCGGTGGTAGGAGGAAATCTTAGCTACCCTTTCTCTACTTATAACCCAAACAAAACTAGGGCATACTCTTTCCCCTTTTATGATTTGACTCATTTTCCTGGAAAAAGCATGAACTTGCAAATATTTTCATCTTCCTCTGTATCTGCCCCAGCTTCCATGTATTTGTTCTTGTATTTCAGACAACTTCTGTGAATTAGAAGGAGCCACTGTTAACAATGCTCAGTATTATCACATTATTCCTACTTCATAGAGTTTACAGTTATTTAGGTTTGCAAATAAAGACCAACCTTTTCTTTAAACCGTGGCTTCTTCTATTCCACTCTCTCTTTGCTCTTTTGCTTTTTAGCTTTCAGTGGTAGGAGCAAATCCTTTATTTCTGCTCTCACTCTTTTGAATATTGATCTTGCTGGGTAAAGAATTCTATGTTAATAGCTATTTCACCCAGAACATTGAATTTGCTTTTCCTTTGTTTTCTGAAATTTGTTTCTATAGATGACAAGCCTATTGTTAGTCTAATTGGCGTTTATTACAGGTAAACAGTCATGTCTTCTAGATTGCTTTAAAAGGTATCTTGTTATGATCTCCCAAATTTCACTGAGATGCATAATTTCAACCAAGTTTTGCTAAGGATGCTTTTTACCCTTTAAAAATCTAATGATTGATGCCCTTACTAATGTTGGGGATATCTTCACCAGTATCTCTTTGCATATTGCTTCTTTCCAATTACTTTTCCTTCTTCCTGATACTGAATCTTCTTATTCAATCTTTCATGTTTCATAACTGTTTCTCCCCCCAAATTCTGGCTGATTGCGCTAGTTCTTTACCAGCTAATTTCACTGATTTCCCCCCTAATATCCAGTCTATCGTTTAAGCCATCAGTTGATTATTTCAATGACTCTGGTTTTCATATCTGGAAATTTTCCTGGTTTGTTCTTTCTCACTTGGCCATTCCTTTTAATAGAATGCCTTAACCTTGTCCTGCTAATAATATTCCTTCCTTTACCTCCTAGAACATTACAATTCTGTTTGAAAGATCCATTTAGATTGTATTATTACCTTAAAGTTCTCCAGTTGGAAGTTCCCCTGTTTAGAGTGTTTGCTTACTTCCTCAGGGCTAGAGTCTGCATGTGCTTTGCAGTTTTGATTATGAGCTTGTCTTTATTTGGAGGTGTTTCCTAGGGGAGCCTTGTTGGCACTTTGAGTTGAGGGGCCACCTCTGGGGGGGGGTAACACCACCTAAGACTTTGATGGAGTGCTGTATTTTTCAGTAGTTCTGGACTAATTTTTATGATCATTTTTTGACTGCACATTTCCCAGCCATCTGATTAGTGTTCAGATTCAGTTTTCCCGCCCATTTCTCTGATGTCAGAAATGTGTGAAATTAAGCCATAGGGTTGCTTTTGAGAGTGTTTGGAATTATTGGGAGTCTCAGAATTTCTACCTGGAAGATGGCAGAGCCTGTGAACAAAATCAGTATTAAAGCTGCATCTGCCATTTGTGCAGCAAACACAACGCTTTTACAAAATTTGCATGTTTATATGGAATAGTTTAGGTGATGGAAATTTGATGTCTTTCACTGTACTACTCCATATTAAGAATAGGACCTTTTAAACTCATAATATGTGCATATTTGGAACAGACTGAGAATATTAATAGAGATGATGGTAGGATCAAAACCATCTTAAGGCCTTGTGGTTGCAACTAGATATCCTGTGTGAATATAAAGGCAGCAAACTATTAGCCACCATGCTTCTCTGGAGAGTTGGTAGGAAGAACTACCTTTTAAAACCTTTGCATCTGGAATAAGTTTAAAAGGTGTAAATAATACTTAGGATCATTGTGAATTACAACACAGTTGAGCTAGTCAAACGTGAGATGTTAGATTGCTTGAGATGGCAGAAAATAAGCAAATCAATCAAAATACTTGGCTCCTTATTCAGTTTGATATTACTCTGAGATTTAGCCTCATAGAAAACCAAGAAGAGAAAATTCAAGTTGAAAACTAAAGAAGACTTTGAGTAGCTTGGACTGAAAAGAGTTTTGATTACAGCCTCTCTTTCCCTGACAACTGGTATGCCTTACTGCAAACCTTTGGGACTTCAGAGCTGTAACAAATTAAGAAAAGAATGCTGCTGTTCCTGTGGTGGTGTCTGGGGAGTGCCAAACAATATAAGGTCCAGAAGGACTTGTCTTAATGTGCAGCCTGAAAGTCAGGGAGATTCAAAACAAAGGTACATGGGACCTCCCCGTTGATGGTTTAACACTTAGCAGCAAAAGAAATCAAGTAGCTTGGCTTGCCTTTAAGAGAGGACGCTCAGGGCACATCTGCTAAATGTTTACAAGTCAGGATGCGCCTTCAGGCTCTCTGCAGGTAAATCTCATCGTTGATCTGATTAAAGGGCATGGGAGGGAGGTGGAGCTCTATTGCTGTGTAATTGAGGGTAATGTCAGGACCATGGACAGAAGAGGGTTTTTCCCCTCGAATAGTCAAATATTTGTTGATTTCTTGCATTTGAAGTTGTCGTTGGTGACAGCCTTCACCTGGGTCTCTGCCACAGTGATGAACAACTCAGCGGCCACCCACCATGTCAAGGGAGTTCCCTTCTGCCATTTGTGCTGAGATGGGCCCATTTCCCTCCTTCTGGTCATCCACCTTAGTGTCATTGATTCAGTGTGTTGAGTGCAAAGGGCCCACCCCAGCCTGGCAAGCAAGGGCTCATCACAGCTGGAGGTGAGCATGCAGAGGTGCACCTGATCCTGGCTGCAGCCTCTGGAAGCTTCCCATGCATTCAGCCAGTATGGAGAAGGCTGTCCCAGCACCTCTTGCAGAGCCTTTCTGAGGTCCACTCTGCCTCTAACAGCAAGGCCTCCCTGACTGTGGAGGTGGGCTGTGGATGGAACTGACTCTTGACTGTGCCTGAGCCTCCAGCACCCCATGACAGAGGCAGAGAAAGAGAGAGTCTATTTTTCAAAGAAAAACCAGGTCTTCGAAGCAGGCGTGGCAGATGAGGGGCCTTCCTGTGGGTGCATGTGCACGCGAGGTCTCTGGAAGGAGACTCTTGACTTCTAGGCCTGCTCTATCACTGCACAAAGGTGGGCGATGATGACAAGTTGCCTGGCACCCTCAGATATCCTTTTCCTCAGCTCAGTTCTTTGAATTAATTTATTATACTATCTATTTTATTTTACATTGTTGTCTACCCCAGGGTTGTTCTCCCACCACCTTATCACCCATGAACCATCGTCTTAGTCTTTTATGCCCCTCGCACCCCGACTCCCCCCTCCCATGCTCTATGCTTCAGTTCTGCTAAAAATTAGTTTCAAAATTTTCTTGTCTATTGGATTTTTTCCCTTTGTCCCTCATATAAGCGAGACCATCCAGTATTTCTCTTTTTCTTTCTGGCATATTTCCACTAACACGATGCCTTCTAGCTCCATGGCATGCATGCATGCATGCTGCCATGAATGGCATAAGTTTGTCTTTTATGATTGATGAATAACATTCCATCATGTACAAATATCATAACTTACTGACCCATTCGTCTATTTTGGGGCAATTGGGTTGCTTCCATATCCTGGCTGTTATAAATAGTGCTGCAATAAACATTTGGGTACAGGTGTCTTTTTGGATTTGAGTTTTTGTAACCTTTGGTTACAGATTCCCAGAAGTGGGATTGCTGGGTCAAATGGTAGCTCCAGGTTCAGTAGTTTGAGGGTCTTTCACACAGCTTTCCATAGTGGCTGGACCAGTTTTTACTCCCACCAGCAGTGTAAGCATGTCCCTCTGTCTCACATCCATGCCAGCACTTGCTGTTGCCTGTTTTTTTGCTGTTGGCCCTCTTACCAGTGTGAGATGGTATCTCAGTGTGGTTTTGATTTGCATTTCCCTGATTATTAGTGATGTTGAGTTTCCTTAGCTCTTAGATGGGATGTTTGCATGTGAGGAAAGAAGGTGGTCTAGCCGGGAGCCTGGGTTGACTCTGCGGAGTCTCTGGTTTTCCTGTGGGAAACTGGGGTTGGAAACTAGACATTTTTCTAGGTGATGAGAGGTCCTTGGTCATTCTCCCTCCCAAGAAATTGAAATCTTTTCTGTGCTTATGTGATTTTTTGGGGGAGTGGTGGGGGCCAGCGGGGGATAGGATTTTCAAACTTATTCAAAGTCCCTTAAAGGTAAGTAGTGATGATCCTAAAATTTCTGCAGGGGGAGGGGACTGTCCTACTTGATATGTGTGTGTGCCATAGGAGGGAGGACATAGCATTTTGGAATGGATGTGATCTTCTGTTGAACAAGGTGGTGTTGGAGCACATTGTAAGCAAGATCAGAATAGGTAGGGATGGAGATATGTTCCCGTGGCCACCGGTGAGTTCTCCACAAAAGGTTCAGAAATCCTCATGGGTGTGTCTTAGGATCACACATGTATTAACCTTAGAAATTTTATGACTTGGGGAAGGATTTGATGAGAGCTGTGGCCCTTCTGATTCTGTGGGCAGTTAGGGGTTAAATCCAAGGGTGGATGACTGGGCTTTCATTTCTAACTTGATTTTCTTATAGCTCTGTGTGTGACCATGGTCAAGCTATTTGATTATCTACTCTTGTGTGTCCTTGACTGGAGTATCCGATGTTCAATGACTTCTTAACTTCGTTGTCTCACAAAGGCTTGCAGTTTAATTTGCAGGTGAGATGGTCATCCAGCTTCTAGTCCCTTATTTTTTCCTTTGTTCTTTGAGAAACTCCAAATTAGCATGGGACACCCTCTAGGTAGCACCAACATGTCCTGCTTGAACCGAAATGTGAAGTAGACTTAGAAGTTCCCTAGAAGAAGGAGGTCAAGGATACAGGGCTCTTTGCTCTGCATCAGAGGACCACTAAGAGGGGCAGAGCCTGTGGTGCTAGTCCAGGCAATTCCATGCTACCCTCTCAGCCAAGGGTACTGCCATCTGCTTTCTCACATAGACCCTGTGTGACTGACATTCCTCCCTGCAGCGTACATCTGTTTCTGCTGCTGCTTTTACCTGTGCTGCATTGTTTTACTTCTGCGTCTCTCCAAATTTTACGTAGTTATTTCCCCTGTTCTTTGATTTTTTTAAAAAAAATTGAGATGATATTATTTTTATATCATTTGTGTTTTGGGGGTCGAGGCTTCTCCATTGTGTACCAGAGCTCTTTGGGGGCCTCTATCACAGCCTCTGTGCTCCCTTTCCCCCATGTTCTCCTCCTTCCCCAACCCCTCTGAATGCCTCAGTTCCTGGTCAGTTTTCAAGGTTAGAGTTTACCTTTGGCTTTAGCTGACCCTTTGCTTTCTATCTGGTTTTAAATTCTCCCCTTGGAAAGCTTTCACAGAAACGGGCAACAACAAATGCTGGCTTGGATGTGGAGTGAAAGGAACACTCCTACACTGCTGCTGGGAATGAAAAATGGTCCAGCCACTATGGAAAGATGTGTGGAGGACCCTCAAATTAATGAAAATGGATCTACCATTTGACCCAGCAATCGCTTTTCTGGGAACCTACCCAAAGGAGACCTCAATGGTTGTACAAAGGAACACCTGTGCTCGGATGTTTATTGAAGCACTATTTATAATTGCAAGGACATGGAAACAACCCAAATGCCCCCAAACAGAAGACTGAATGAAAAATATTTGGTCTATATACACAATAGAATATTACTCATCAACTAAAAATAACAAACTTGATGATTTTATGATAACATGGAAGTGCCTAGAAGAAATCATATCAGCAGAAACAAGTCAGAAAGAAAGACACAGAAACCAAGTGGTTTCACTGATATATGGGACATTGGAAAAACAAACAAAGGCTATGAGGAAAAGTCAAAACAAGCTAACAAACTGAAGTGTACAACTTAGGGGTGGGGGTGGGGTGGGAGAGGGTGGGAACGGTCAGGGAGGGAAGGCAGTGGGCAAACCCCGGGGATCACAAAGATGTGAAATTTACATATAAATAAATTATTTCATAAAAAATGAAAGCTTTCCCTGGCAACCCATGTAACGATGATCCCTTTTTGCCCTGTAAGCACGACTTCCTGTTGTGGTGGGTGGTGGCCAAAACTGGCTCTTTCCAAAATCTATTCCCTTCTTCTGGGGCAGAGAGTTCAAGCAGGTCCCCAGCTCACTTTGTCTGCGGTGAGCTGCGGCCTGGGCTCGAGCCAGAGGAGGTCAAGTGGAAGTTACTTGTTGGAATACCTTATACTTGACCTTCCACGCTCTTCTCCCACCATGGCTAGGGGGTTATGGGAGTCTAGGAGGAGACGGAGCTGTAATAGGGAGAAGCCCAGGACTCTGAAGTATTATATGGATGCATTTGTCATGCACAGGCAGCAGGCTTACAGTCTGTGTAGGTCCTTTATTGGTTACACAGACACAGGGCAAGACAGGGCAGGGCAGGGAGATAGGATCAGGAGGCAGTTGAGACCCCCAGAAATCTCCACACTCCTTCTCTGGGTTCTCTCTCTCTTTGGTGTTCTCTTATGCTCTCTGCATCCCCTTAGCCCCTGTTTCCTAGGCCCAGGTGTGCACACTTACACTTATACAATCACATACCCACTGGGCCTCACAATCATGGGGAAGATGCACTGTCCCAGGTGCTGGTTACACAGGCCAATGGAAGGAAAAGTCTGACTCACTCACCCTACAACATCCTACCAACCAGAAATAGCCACAATGTCCTCTTAGAAGGGTGGCAGTCAACTCACCAACCTATCATGTGCAAAGCCCCTGGGATGTCGGGCCTGCTCTGTGCCAACAGTTAGAATTGCCTCACAAATACAGAGGCCAGTCATGTTTTATTTGTTTTCATCATAGGACCTCGAATACTGTGGAAGAGGCTGATTGCCTCACACAGAAAGGATAATTGACTGACCACCACCTTTCATAGTAAGGAAAGAAAGGCAGGAAAATAGGAGAATAAGAGGGGGGTGCGAGATTGCTGCAGATGGGGGCCAGTCTGAATGGACACAGAGTGGACAAAGCACATAGATTTAGTTTTCTTCTTTAATCATTGGCATCAAATAAACAAAAGGTATTGTTATCAATGATCAGATTAAGTAAATATCAGGAAAAGCATTGGCGTTGATGATTCCATTAGATAAATGTGCAGAGTGATGGCATTATTGATTTTTATAGTCCATAAATATGGAATGGACAAAACTCATACTCCAGTCAACCCACCTTAAAATGACTCAAGGTTTTGGGCATGAGTCTGGGAGAGGGAGTTAGTTTTTGATGAATATCTTAGAAAATCTGAGAACTTTCTTCATCTAGTTTCCATTAAAAATGAAAGTGAGAAGGGACACATGTATTTGATGATCAACCATAGAGCTGGTAGCATCATTGCCAGCAAGAACCCACGGGCTTCCTCAGATGTCAAATGCTGAAGAGAGTCCCTTTAAGATGTGGGGCCAATTAAAGACATGAGACACACATCAAACTGAGAGATAGAACCCAATTGTGAAGAGCAGGAACATTTTCATTACGTGTCGTGTAAGCAACACTATCTATCATCAGTGACTCACAGCTCTGCTCCTTGGAGGCTGAGAAATGGTACCCAGATATGGAGGGAGATGCAATCCACACAGGTACATGCTACAGGTCAAGGGCAAGAGGCCAAAGTCACTGCTCAGGCTTTGACTGTGGGACAGGATGACATGTATTTGTGACAAATTCAAGGTAGAGTAAGATGACTAATTTTCTCCAAAATATTCTTCCGTGTTACATGAAAAGGCTCAAGAGGAAGAAAGACGGGAAGGGACAATGGTACTGGTAGGAAGGCAATCTCCCCTCCCCCCACCTAGTGGAAGGCTCAAAGGTGATGTAGAGAAGAGGGAGGGGTTCGTATCGCCATGAAGGGCTAAGAGTCTGGAAAGGAAGGAGACACACAAAATAGATAGGCCATGCACTTAATAGAGGCAAGCGCTGAAGACACCATTGAGGCTTAAGCATCTACAACTGCTGGGGAATGGATCCCACAAGATTGTGACTCTAGAGAAAGTACTGAATTTCTGTGAGTTCTCTGACCCACAGTGTCTTATAGTCTCACATCCTATAATAGATGTTGGTGGGTTTTGCCTGTTCAGCCTGGTCTGTGTTCTGGTATCAGAACAGCCTGGTCTATGTTCTGTATTCCAGAGACTCTTTACTTCCACCATCTTAGTCCACTGAGGCAGGAAGACTGAGCTGGGTCCCTTGTCTCAGGGCAGGACGTGGTCTAACCTGGTTAGCTGGGATGACCGTTACCTGGTGAGATGAGTCTGCAGGAATGAGAGCCTGGTTAAAGCCATCTAGTTGAATTTAGAGAATTTGTTGGAACTGCTGGAAAGGGAGAAAGTCTTCATTTGGTGGACTTGGAGTTGAGGATGGTTTAGAAAGATGTAAACCACATAGACTCCCCTTCATAGGCTAAAGACCGTACATCAAAAGTAGAGTTGAAAATCTTGGGGGGAAAAAAGCAAAAAGACTTAAAAACTTTGTGACTCAGAGAGATAGTTCAAAAGCTGTGATACCATTGTTGGAAGGTTGAACCGATGTATTAGAAATAAGGGCTCCCGATGCTGAAATTCTTGATTGCTTTATTGCCATTTTATCCACTTCTCTCAATATTGGCAACAGTAATATTTAGGAGGAAGATGATTTTTCGGACTGCTTGCAGAAAGCTCTTCACCCCCCTGTGAGCCTTCTACCTGGGTTGTGGGCAATGGAACCCAAATGAGTAGCAGGTGGTGAGTTTGCATTTTAGAGAGAGTGTGTGTGTGTGTTTTGCTTCTATGGATGTCAAGTTCTTCCTATTAAATTTTGCTTACATTTAAAGAAATAAAAGCGGAAATATCGGCCTACTTTCATCACGGTTGTAATATAATTCACCATAAAAATCATAATATAATTTCATTTTTCCCTTGGTTTCATGCCACTAAAGAGGTCAGCTCTGCATCTGTGGAAACAAATCGACTTTTAAGCAGACCTGCATGCAGATGGGCTTGGAGGTGGCATCTCTGCCACATAATAAATGAAAGTGTTCGCTCTTTCAGGGGAATAGATGTCTAGATGCATATAGCACGTGGAGGCACAGGGATAGGGGGAATCAATGCAAGCCTGGTTAGAGATGACAAAGAGCTTCATGCTTGAGTGCTCTGCAGCCTAATTCAATAAAACAAAATGAAAGGCAAATGCTGGAGGAGAGGCAGAGAGAGCTTTATGAAAATATGAAAACCTCTGTTAAAGAAACCCGTGCATTCCCCGCGAGCCGGCTCCTAGCATTGCCATGGAACTAATGCCCCTGTCTGTCAGGGAGGGGGAAGGAGGGCGAGGGTATTAACAAAGCTACCCGCAGGAGCCGCTTTGGGGTTAGAAACCTACTCTTTGGTCTTTTGCTGGAAAGTTAAGCACACTAAAATAAAACTAGCTCCCATCAAGTTGTAGAATCCATACTGGCCATGTGACGTGGAGAGCTGTGGATAGCCTGGCGCGCCCTCTGGCCGACACTCTCAGTTTGTCCCCGCATCCTTGTTGGGGTTCTGGTTTCCCAAGGGTCTCTGGGCCAGTTTGTGGCTGGAGGAGAGAGAGAATATCCACCGTGGTGTGTGTCCGAGGCGGATGCAGGCCAGTCACGGAGGGTCTGCACATCCCTTCTGGTTCTTCAACGACTGCGGCAGAACAAAATTGTTCCTTTGGGGCCATGTGATCATCAATAAAGCCATAATGTCTTGGTAAGGATATAATTTTGCTCCATTTTGGTGCCCTTGAAGGTAAAATGTAAGCAGCGATTGGCGCCTCTTCTGGTGTTTTATAAGTGTAGAATGATGTTACCTGTATTCAAACAATGAAGCAAAGACCGAAATGAATTGCACAGAACTTATTTCACTACAGTGAAATGAGTAGCATCTGAGACTCATCCAAGTAACAGGGTCATGGCCTTTCCTAAAGCTTCAGTTTCTTTGAATTTGATGTTTCGTGTCTGTAATATGGGAGTGTTTGCTCTTCTGATCTCACAGGGTTAATGGAAGATGAAAGTGTGTGTTTGCAGGTGTTCAGAAAAAAAGGCATAAATGTAATATATTGTCAAATTATTAGAGAAAATATGAGTTTCTGTAATAGTCACACTAATCTCCAGAAAGTATGTTCATAAAATTCTACAATGTTCGTTTGTAAGAAAAGAATTCAGCTTTCTAGATGTTTTACTAATATTCTAAAATGTTCATCTTGTATGCATGTGTTTGCGTTTATATGAGTCTATGTAAATAGTCACCATTTTTCTCTTTTACATTCCCAGCCTCCATATTCTTCTGGATTAACTTCTGCTTATTCTGAAAACTTCAGTTCAGTTTCACTTCCTTTCAGAAGCCTTTTTTGAGGCCCAGTGGTCTAGGGTGGAGAGTTATTGGCGCTGTAATGATAGGCATGGCTTGGGAATATACATTTGCAGAGGTATGAACCTGTTCTTCTAAAACATGTACAGTGTCATAATCCAAGAAAAAGAATAATTGAAATTATTAAAAAAGGTAGAAATCCCCATGCCTCCTCCCCCATTCTCAATGATATTATTGTGCTTTTACAAATGCCTAAATTTATCTTGCATTGCAGTTTCCACATATCTTTATGCTTATTTTTCTGTTTCCCCACTAGACTGTGAGCATCCTGAGAATGGATTCTGGGCCTCAGTAACTTGTCATCTCCCAAGATCTGCCACAGCCTTTACACCTAGTAATTTTTGATTACTAATTGTTGGCTTTATCAGATACATATAAAGTCCACATGTTTCTTTCTCAACATGAATATTCCCAGCGCTGGTTACATTTGTCCATTTTTTTTTGTTTCCTTTACAAGTTGTGGTAGCTGTTGTGAATCTCAGGCCACTCAACAAGACACAAGGATCTGATTGAAGTTCAAAGCTGCAGGTTTATTGCTGGTGCACCAGGGTCCCCAAGCCAGCTTGGCAAGAGAGACCCTGAGCCGTCTCTGTGTTCGCCTTTTATAGGGCAAAACCACCACCGCCCCCTATTGTGAAGTGAGCAAGCAGGTGTAGAATACATTCCCATGTTCCCGTAAATGTGGGTTTCCAATAATGCTGACATCTATCATCTATCCGGAGGACAATGCTGGCGCCCATCATCTATGAGATGGACAAAATGGTTGTCAGGAACAACCAGGAATAAGGGGAGACAGAAACAGGATGTTGGACCAGCCAGCCATGGCGGTCTTTCCACTTTCCACCGAGGGCAGGGAGAGGACACTGGCTTCAACATGGAGGTTTTAAGCAAAATGGAGTCACTTTGGTCAGTCTGCTCCCAAAGGTAGCTGGATATTTCACTCAGGATGTCTTCTACCTAATCCTGGCAACTGTGGATATATTACACTTGGCCAGAGGGATGCTGTGGACGGTGAAATAGGGTGACTATCTTGGATTATCTGGATGAATTCAATTTAATCCCATCAGTCCTTAAAAGCAGAGAACTCTATGCCTGAAGGCAGAAGACGTACTCCAGTTGGTGAGATTCTAGGTATGAAGCATGTGATCTGCTCTTGTTGACCCTGAGATATAGAGGACTATGTACCAAAGCTGAGGAGACACCTGTAGGTCCTGAAAGAGGCCTCCAGCGGAGAGTCTGCAAAGACTGTAGAGCCCTTCACTCTACTCCAAGGGAACTGAGTTCTCCCAGGTACCGGAGAGCATCTGGAAGCATATTCTTCATAGTTCCCAGAAGAGCTTGGACTGACCTGGGAGTTGATTTCAGCCTCATGAGGCTTAGAGCCCAGAGATCGGTGCTGTGAGATGATAATTCTGTGCTGTTTATCACTTAGCTTGTGGTTAGTAGGTGCGTCAGACAATAGGAAACAAATGCAGAAATTCACACTCTGGTCTCAAGATCAGATTTCAGAAGTCTGTTGTAGTTTGGGTCTGAAGATCTAGCTAAAGGAAGCTACTGGAAAGTTGTCTGGGAACAGTGAGAGCAAGTGGTAGTTCTATAGCATTGGCTGACACTGTCACCCCAAGCAAGTCTGGGGTGAGCCATTTGTGACCCCCTAGGGTCTTAACTTCTTCCAGATTTGCAGCTGGGAGCTGCTAGACTGGGCAAGGCAGAGCAGGAGAGGAGCGAGACAGCTAAATGAAGTCATTTTTCTGCAAAATTCCAGGAAATGGATGAGTCACTGACTGGTAGCTTTGTTCATTAGGACCTGTTAGTCTTTTCTCTGTAAAGATGAATATTCAAGTTTATGTTGGAACAGGGCATCTGGATGGTAACTTCCGGAAACCATGATGGGGGGCAGTGACAGTCCCCTGCGGGTGGTAATAATCAGATGCTTAAGTCTGACTGGCTGGTTTGGAAGTTTCCTTCTGTCATTTGTGACTCGTTTTACCTGTTTCTCATCTGAGATGAGGACATCAGCCACTTTGTGGAGTGGTGTTGGAACGAAGGGATCACTACACTTACAAAGCGTCTACAGTGCTTGAAATATATCAAATACCCAGTAAGCCACCTTGTCCCTCACGCCGTTGCCATCATTCATAATTATCCTGGTTGTTCGCCCTTCCCCTCCCCATGTTGGTTCAATGCTTCTCTGGACCAGTACTTCAAGAATAGAAACCTTCTAGCTTCTGCCAGAGGGGAGTGTGAGCCATTTGCTGAGTGAGTAGAGTTTCAAGGGGGCCTCTTAATCCTGACCTTGACTAATCTTCTAGCCCTTTGTTCCCTTCTCTTAACTCGCCAGAGGGGTCTGCTCTGACCCATGCCCAGGTCATTTAGAACTTTAGGGACACAACCAAGTAGGAGGATGCTACTGCCATTTCCAGTTGACTCACCTGGCTTCCAGATACTTCTGTGTGTCATCTACCCTCATCTGCTGCTCATCTACCCTCCTGTTGCTTCTTTATGTAGCTCCACTCCTGCTCTCCTTTGCCTGTGAGTTTATAGCTTTCATGTTCCTTTGCTGATAGTCTAGTTTGGGTTGAGGAAGAATGAGAATCAACTTGTGCATCCAGCTGGCTGTGTTAACTACATCACCTAATTTCTTTTTCTTTTCTATTATTTTTTACTGAGGTAACCTGGGTTTACAACACTGTATATGATTTAGGGGTAGAGGTTCACCTCTTCAGTCACCACACCACATCCACTGCTGAAACACCAGTAATCCTCCACCCTAGTCCCCTGTACCCCCCACATCCTATGCTCTCCCCCTACCCCCATCTCCACTTCTGATAGTCTCTATTTCATGTATGAGGTGAAGGTTTAAAGTGGATAAACTTTAAGGCTTTCTCTTCCACTGAAAATCTTTGCTTCTGTATATGGCTTAGATTTAGCATCATTCCCAACTGATCTCAGTTAGATTCCTTATCACTTATCTTACTCTCAGAAAAGTGGTGATTATTTTTGCTTTTGTTGTTTTGAACCTCTTGGAGCAAAAGACCCGCAGTGTAGCAAATTATATCTGTGTACAAATTAGAGTAAACTGGAAAACACAGGTGACTTTTGTTCCCTCCTGCATCACAAAGACCTTTTCAATACACCTGATTGATTGTAAAGGGAGCCCCCAAAGCAGATGTGAGCCACTGGGATGTTGCTGATGGTAATTTGGGTGCTGTAATATTTATCATG
>PVHY01019736.1:0-26821 GCA_004024945.1 Uropsilus gracilis | reverse complement strand
GATAGATAGATAGATAGATAGATAGATAGATAGATAGATAGATAGATAGATAGATAGATATGGAATAGATATATAGATCATATATTATATACATATACATAATTTATTTTATTTTTTATAACGTTGGTAATAATGTTGTTTACAATGTTATATATGATTTAGAATTTTAAGCTCTCCCACTTGAGCTGTTGTTACAATACCACATCCACCACCAAAACAATCACAGTTGTTCATCAAAATCCATCATGCTCCCTCCCCTCTTTGCCCTCCACCCATAGTCTCAGTTGTAGGATCAGATTTCTAAGGCATTGGTGCAACAATTTCAACTGATTATTTGTTCTCACAAAGGTGGGCATATGATGCACTTGGTTGTAAGACTGGGCTGAATAAAGCTGGGAAGGGATTCATATTCAGAATGCAGCATTTGATGCCATTCCTGTTCTCTTAATGAAGTAGTGTTAACTGAAAGAAGCAATTCCTTTCCATACAGATGTCTCCTAGAAAATGCAGACAGTATTTATTATCCTGTAACAGTTGATATGACCAATATAATCCCACCTCTGACTTGTGTTTAGTTCCTTTTTGGAGGCCAAGTATGAGGTGAGCACATAGGCCAACAAATAATTCCAAATTCCCATCAGGTGTTGAAGTTGATATGCAGAAAAATGGGATGATGATTTTATAATAGCTAATAGAGTTTCTGATTTAATACAGCTGCTAGAAATTAACAAGGACTCCACTGAAAGCTTCCCAGTCACTTGTAATAACAGGATAATAAATCATTCCTAGCATTTCTGGCATTTATGATTCTATTAGAAACATAAGAACCTAGTTCAACTACTCTTTTTGGTTTATTTTTCATTTATTTATTAAATTACCATTTTTAAGTTCAAGAAAAAGAGCATTGCTTTCATTTGGCTGCCAAATATATGAATGAGTGATAGTGCCACCATAGAACTCCTTATTTCAAAAGGGAATAGGGAGAGAAGAGGCAAAATCTTTAGATGAAGCCATGAACACTTTCTAAAATTTCCACTATTTGAGGAACAATGGAATACACTACAGACAGCACTGAATACCGACTCTGAATATCCTTGTCCCACACACTTGCTTTCCTCCCTGCCTAAGTGACAGTGGACCAATTTCTCAGTTTCTAAGAACTTGAATTTTCTCATTTAGATAAGTGAGATTATCATCTTTCCTCATTGTCTATGTGCAAGGTAGTTGGTATGTCTAATAAAATAATAAATGTGAAAGTATTTTGCAAATTGCTAGACTCAAAGGATGTTAGTTATTTTTTGTTTATGAAGGGCTTTGGTTTTTTTGTTCGGAACAGTTATTCATAATAAAAAGGCCTGATTGCTAAGTTATTTACAGTTGCTTTGTTCTCCCTGCCCTAGGCTCCTAAAGAAGATCTATCTTTATTTTCTCTGTTAGATCTCTGAACTGAATTCTCGACTCTGTCAATAACAACTAAATAATATTCCCAAAATACTCAGAATTTGGAACAGGGCCAGCTTCCTTCTAGATTTAGCTCACAGATAGCTATCTATTTATACTGCATTTTCCAAATCACAAGAAATCATGTATCACACTCACTACACATGAAACCACACATTCATGCTTGGGTGGCTATATTTTTTCAAATTCTTATAAATACACTTTTGCAGAACCTATGTCATCTAGTCTTTGAATTGTAAATATAAAGAAGAGACATCTAGGAGCAGTGGAGCTGCTATTTCTAACAGATAAGTGTCATATAGAGCGTGTACAGGAGTCTTTGGTGATCCGCCTGATCTACAAACTTGCTAAGAAGGAAGTAGGTTCAATTTTTAATTTAATTCAGAAGATACTTCTTAAAAAATGCCTCCCTGCTGCTTAATGCTATGGTGAATAGAAAGAAATGTACAGTTTTGCCTTTGCCTTAAAGGAGCTTACAGTCTCATTGCAGAGATAAGCTAGGCACACAGGGAGTCATTGGAGGACAGCATGACACACACAGTTGATTCAGAGCTGAATCACAGGTCAGTGTATGCACAGAAGTCCTAGTGAAAGATGCAGGAGCCAAACTGAGCTGAAATATTTTGTGAACTTCAAAAGACTCAGAGGAAAGAGGAAGAATAGAAAAATGGTATGGTCAGGTTGGCAGAGGCAGAAATGAATGTTGGCTGCAGGATGAATAACTAGGACTCATACGTAACCTTGGCAGATATGGACATGCAGAGCCGAAGTGGTACAAAGGAATGCCAGGAAGTGATAAGCAATGAGTGATCAGGTAAAATATAAAGGTAGGAAAATAGTTTGGGTCAAACTTAGGGAGGCTCTAAAAATAACCTGACCTTTATTTTTTAGTAAGCAAGAAGCCACAAATATTTTTTTAAAGAGCTAGTGATCTAATCACATTTTGGCCTAAAATAGCTATTCTAATGTCACAATGGAGAGAAGTGACTGGTAGTAGGAAGTTCAATCCAGAGCCTCTGTCATTGGAGAGCCTTAAACTTAAAACAAATTCTTCCTTACAAGTTCCCTTCAAAATAAGCTATCACATATGTGGCACCCCCTTGGAGGTGTGCAGCTAGCAGCTCTGAAAATGTACCTTTAGGTGATGTTTATGAGATCAAATTGGCAAGGCTTTATGCCTAAGAGTAAGGAAGAACTGATCAGGTCTTGGATACCTGTCTTCTACATGTTCTCCATTTGGTGACCTCATCCCATACAATGGCCCTTTTACACCATTGCAATGCCAAGATCTGAAGGACTCAAATGAACCCAAAAAATGTTTATATGTATATGAAATCCAAAGCTGAATATCCTTCTGCTTACTTACCTTCTCCATTTGGACTTCAAGCAGACAATTCAAATCTGATGTGTCCACATTCCAACTCCTAATTTTTTCCCACTTCAAACTAGCAAGTGCCACATGTTTCACATCTCAGCAAAAGTCAATATGATCTTTTCGGTAGTTCAGGATTCTAGATTCATCCTTGACTCCTATCATCTTCTCACATGCCACATTCAACCCATCAGCAAGTTCTACCAGATTTACCTTCAAAGTATCTTCAGAATCCCATTGACCACCTGCACTGAGAGACCACCTGTGTACCACCTTTCCACCTTTCCTTCCCAGGTCACTAGGACAACATCAGACAGTCTCCCTATTTCTGCATAGTCTTACATAGCATGGATTCTCAGGACAGCAGCAGAAATGACATGTTTTACAACATGTAAGGTCTTGTTTTCTCTCTGGACCAAGTCCTCCATCTCATTCTGAGTGCAGACTCTTGCATGACAAGCTCCAAGTCCCCTCTAACCAATTCTTTATCATGAACTCTGATCTAACCACCATCTCTTGCTCCTGGGGCCAGGTCAGACACAATCCTCTAAGAAGATATTTGTGGCTGCAGTTCCAAATTCAAGAGACACCTTTCCTCCAAAAATCTACATCACTCTGTTGTAAGGTTTCCCCTCCAGTGCTGAGTATCTGTGCAAATTTCCTCCCATATTCTTCCATCCCCTTCCTAGTCTTATTTAGCTAGTGTATATTTCCATCCAGCACACCATAATTGTCTTTATATACTTGTGAATTAGTGCATTTATTGTCTCTATCACTAGCTCAAACGCTTGCTTAATATCATTAGCACTGAGAAAAATGTGGGTGTGGGATATGCACACTTGATAGATATCAGAATACAAGTAAAATTAGAGGCTGTTGGAGTGGAGGGGATTCATCTAGTAAAGCTAAGAGGGAGAGAGAGAATCCAGTACTTAAGAGAAGTGGGAAGGAAAGCAGCTAGTGGAGATGTGGAAAGGGAGACGGCAGGGAGGCAAAGGGCAAAGGTGGGAAGAAAATGGATTATTCAGAATAAAAGAGTGAAGAGTTTTGAAACCCAAGATTGAGGCATTTTGTCAAATGCCATAAAGAAGCTCAGGAAGATAAAAATAAGATAAAAGCTAAACACTGCACCTTGAGACTGGACTTTGGAAAAATGTTGGAGACCTTAAGGCAATTTGTTTCGACTGAGCAGAGAGCAGCAGTCCCAGTACAGCACCTCAGAATGAGAGTGGGGGATAAAGAACAAGAGATGGCAAATGTAGCCCTTCTCTAAAGCGACCTTTGTGAAAGGACAAAGGAAGACAGGATGAATGCTGAATAAAGAACAAATCTACCAGTTCACCAAGCTGTAGCTATGCTACAGAAGAAGGAAAGGAAAGGTCTCACCTGGAAATTCAAAAACTGACATACAATGTCAGCAAGGGACTCCACTTACTTTCTTAATTACCAGTTTATATTAAACTCCTTAAAGAACAGTCTGGCATTTTAAGCTATTATTAAAAATATTATATCAATAATAGCCTGATATATTTAATCCATTCAACTAGAAATGACTTGTTTCCCCTGAACAGAAAAGTTCTAGGAGTGGGAACAAAGCAAGGTGTTTTATTTGTTCTAAGTATTTCACATTTTCTTTTAAAAACTTGGGCCCTGTGGATTTATTACTGATAAGTACCTTATAATGAAGTGTTAGCAAGGAATGCACTTGAAGTGCCTTTAGCAAATTTAATTTTTAAGTGCATAATAAAGTCAGAAAATTGACTCTAATGACAAGTGTGTACGTCTCCATCGCTATTCTCTCAGTGATATGCAAGGGTCTCTTTAAGTTCATAGGCAAGAGATATGTTGGTAAATGTCACATCCTTCCACAGTCTAGAAGTGGGGAAGTGGGGCCAAGGGTTTTTTTTTTTTTCAATCTATCAGGATCCTGTGGGTAAAAAAATAGACATCTACTGTGAATTTCAAGATACAAGATAGTTTTCTATATTTCCAAGCATATGTACCATTTATTTTATACCTTGTACATCAGTGGGCAGGGATGAGGCACAAGGACTAGAAACGGATTATTAGACTTTAAAGCACACTTGTTTCCACAGCTGCCATGAGCCAGATACAATGGTGCAGGATGACAAGAAAATGGGTGCTTAACTACACCACTAGGCTATGGTGTCCACAGGCCACACACTCTATGGTGATGGTAAAACCAGAGATGGCAGAAGTGGGCGCTGTATGGGTGAGTCCAGTCCAGACTAGAAAATGAAGGGAACTGTGGTGGATAAGAGACTCACAGACATTCACTATCTCAGAACAAAATTGCAGATGGCCTAATAGACACAAGACTCCAAGTGAAAGTGAGGGATGAGATGGGCTGGTGAGAAAGGACCTTGACTCCATGAGGAAGGAACATGGACTTGATAACACAGGCACTCAGGAACCAGAAGCCCTACATATCATCCACAGTTAACCACTGGCTATTGGATGGGCTGGAGAAGTGTATAATGAAAACTAATTTGGCAGTTACATGTAAGAAGAAAAAAGGGATATTTTGAAAGGGAAACTAAAAGACAGCAATTATGACAGTCTTGGTTCATGAAGTGCACTTGAACTTGGCTAATTTTAGAAGAAGGGACAAAGGTAAAAATAAGTGACTTCGCCAAATAAAAACTGACAGAAAACCATGACAGCTAAGTCATGATGTTTCCAAATTTTAAACCATGTTAATGAAGATACCAAAGAGAACTCATTTTTATTTAGTGCTTATCAGATGCTAGATGCTGTGTTAGTTACTTCCCATTTTTATCCTGTTTTATTGTCACAACAAGCTTGTAAGGAGAAAAGAATTAAGAATCAGAGGTTTATTCTGAATCAAGGTCAAATAGCAGGCATTAGTGGAGGTGAATCCAAATGCAAACTTTTGCAAGGCCAGGACTCTCTACCATAAAATGTTCTACAGAGACTTTCCTTGATTTTATTGCTCAAACATGTGACTTGAAATATCCACCTCCGCCATAACTTCCCTATACTCCCAGTAAGCCAGGCTCTGCTGCTCCCTGTACAGTACTGGTTTCTTACTACTCTTCTGTTTCTAGCAACACCATTTCTTATTACTTCTTTTTTCCCTTCCTTGTCTCTGTTGAGATGCAAAATTTTATTCCTAAAATCATCTTTCCTGTGGAGCTTTTCCATTTTTCTAATTCCTCCCTTGATCCACCTTCACTTATCTCACCTCCTTACTCCACTCACATTGGGTGTTGTGAGGGTGTTGGCCTCATAGATAATATTAGATTGTGGCTTGAGGAAGAAAGACTTACCTGTCTAGTGATCTTCTTAGTTCCTCACTAATAGGAATTCACTGGACAAGAACAGAGAGTAGGTGAAAAGGGAGAGAAAAAGGCATACGGTTCAGGAAAGGCAAAATGTGTTGTAGTCACACAAGTTGAGGGGACAGAGTGGCAGTGACTTGGAGGCAAGTCATTTCCACTCTGGATTCTAGTTCTTTTTCAAAAATAAATGGGGTTTGGATACCTGGCAAGGCCTAAAACCATGTCCAGTTTTAAGTCTGTTTCTCATGTTTGTAGGCAGGAAGTACAAATCCAAACTTTAACCATCTTAACGATCTCAGATGTTTTCACTTTTAAAGAATCAATGTCATTGCAATGGTGAACATTTTTTTAAGCACCTAAAACATTAAATTGAAAAGAACATTTTTTTTCTTACATCAATTGTTCAGTTTTAACAAGATGAGATTTCTTCCCTCAGGTGTAGTCTCCATAATTTTCCCACACCACATCACCCATGAACCATCACCGCAACCACAGTTCCTTGGGCTCTTTTCTTCCCTGTCTTGGCCCCTCTCCCTCTTACTCTCCAGCCCTATGCCTCAGATCTACAGTTAGCCTGGAAGTTTTCCCTTTTACCAACCTTTATTCAGTTTCCCTATAGTCCACCTGTAAGTGAAACCATCTGATATTTGTCTTTTTCCTTCTGACTTATTTCACTGAGCATAATCCCAGTTCACCCATGTTGCTACAAATGAGAATGGCCCATTTTCAGAAAAAAACTGGCAACAACAAATGATGGCAAGGGTGTGGATAAGAAGGAGCCCTTTTATGCTACAATTGTCCATTTAACAAACCAGTTCACCACTAGCACAGCATTGTGGCTATGGCTCAGCTGACCCCCCAGGGTGGGAGGCCTGCCAGAGTTTACTTGGACTACTGACCTTTATAAATCAGAGTGGATAGTCTTATTCTCAGCCAGGGTGACGACAAGCTGTGGCTTATTTGCATAACAGTTACCACATTAGAAAGGCTACTGATTGGAGCATTCCTTGCCCAATTATGATGGCTTTCCAAATGAAGGTCCTTTCTTGTCTCTGAACAGCTGCTGGTGGTCTGCTCTGTCTTCAATAAGCATGGTGGAGAACACATCCACTCCCCTTAACTTCAAATGTCACTTTTCTAGAGTGAGCATCAATTCCAGCTTCAAAATCTCTGTTGCAAAAAATCTCTGTGGCAGGAAACCTCTCCCAAGCCGGGCAGCAGAGACTCTACCAGAACACAGATCTTGAGGATAAAGAGAGCCAGAGTCTGCACCCAAGATGCCTTCTAGGGTTGGTCCAGGCCTGGTGCCAGCTTCATCAAGTGTTCTGGGCAATAAAAGTCCCTTAGTCACTTAAGAAACCAACACTCAGGGCTCACTGTGCCAAACACTGTACCAGCCATCGGGAAGGAAAGGCCTGATCTGACTCACCCCTCACAGTCTAGTGAGTGGCACAAATAAGCTGTACAACATGTGTTTGTCCCTGCTCCTCGTGCTGTTTTTGCTGTAATTGCATATTATCCTGTCTGATTCATGGTGTAAGCTCCTGGAGAGCAGAGATCATGTCTTGTTTTTCTCTCACCTCATCCCCAAACAATAGCTGAATAACTGAAGCATTTTGAGAGCAAGGTTGAAATCTTGTATAGCTTCTACTGGGCTCCCATATCACTCAGTAAACTGTTTCATATCATGTTCCACAAAGCTATATATATATATATATATATATATATATATATATATATATGATATAGATATAGATATAGATAAAGCTATATATATATATATATCTTTAAGACAAAAATATCATCATGTCCTGTTCACACACAACTATGTGTATTTCTGAGACTAAGCCAATTATGTTGATTGCCTGCTCTATTTGTAAGCTTGAAGGAAAACAAAGAGAAAGATTAAAGAGGGTGCTAAGTAATTGCCTTCTTAATAAGTACTACTGTTTGCCAGCCACATCCCCAGGTTCTCATCCACAAATTTAGGATTGTCTGCACACTGCAGAAGTTTCTTAGAAGGCCATGATCTTCCATTGGGACAAGAGTCTCATCTGTTTGGCAGAGGTCTGGAATTCTGGAAAATACCATTCTTCCAGCAGGCTGATGCTCACTCTCCAGGTGACCTATGCCAAGCACAGAATGTTGACTGCCTCCAGCATTCTGGTGTGACATGTCACCATATCCACCTGCATATTAGAGTTGCTGAAATTATACCACCTTAAGATGATAGCTATGTTTAATTGAGCTGTCAGTATTTTTCAAAAATGAAACTCTTAGAATGTTTTCAGCTACTCTGTTATTATTCATGTTGAATTTCACAAATATTTATTAAGTGCTTATGATGTAATCTTGGTAAATACATTATATTCCTCAATGTAGGGACCTTAGGGGAACAAGATATAAGCAAGTGTGCTTACTATTTAGCACACTGAATTAAGATATACTTATAAATAATTAAAACATCATAAGGTTTATCATCTTATTTTGTCATTATATATATATATATATGTAATAGTCAAAGATTGTTGTATTGGTCAACAATCTGTTGACCATTATTTTCCCCTTTCCTGGATAGACAAGAAAAGCATGACCATTCATCCATGTTAGAGAAACCAACTGGTAGAATGGGAACCAGAATGGGAACACTAGTGCATAGTCCTGTACTCTTCGTCATTTAGTATATGTGTCTTCCAATTGACACTTTCTTATGTTCCAACCAAAGGTCACTGATTGCTTACTGAACTGTAAACTGTGAATATCAGCCAGCCTCAGATCAGCTATCACCTATACTGGCTAAAAATCATTATAGGATTTTTATAGTAAGAATCTTGAGATTCCAGATAATAGTGTCAAACATCTAGACCTTGTCTCCTTTTTGAACTTGTAAGTCATTTCCACTATCTGGAGGTTCTCAGATTCACAGCTCAGCATGTTCTGCATACCCACTCACTTCCTTCACTGCCTGCCCCACTGTTCCTTTGCACTGGATATGGGTTATTTACTCTAAAAAAGTTCTCCCATGTGTTCAACCTAATATCAATCATCTCTCTGCTTCCCTGTGTCTTGTTTCTAGTTAACTACCTGTGCCTCCTATAAGTTCAGCCTCTTCCATGTATTCAACACATATGATCTGATTTTTTTATGTTACCATTTCTGAGATTTCTCAGCACCAGACACCCTGACCTCCTGCACTATTGCCTTGAAACTCACATTTACAGCTTGATTCAACACCTGATTTGTCACAGTCCCTGTGGACAAGTTATACTGTTGTGGATCAATCATCACCTATGCTGTGGTTTGCACCAGACTGAAATGAAGGCAGGTTGACCAGAGCTGTGATCTCATCTGAAATTTGGAGTCCTCCAGGCTCACTGGTTGTGCACAGAATTCAGTTGCTTTTGGCTATGGAGTTGTAGTTCCCATTTGCCTGCTATCTTTTGGCAAGTTCTGATAGTGGGCGGCCCCCCACCCCCACTTCTTGGTAACACATGTGGTTGGAGCTGTGCTATGTGTGTACTGGTGGATGGAGACTCAGGGCTGAGGAAATTAGGAGAGAAGAGACAGGAAGCATGCAAGAGATTGTAGCCTGGGGTGGACAGAGAGAAGGAAGCTGCATGTGGGCCACTGTGAGGCCTGCCCTGGGAGTAGTAATGGGTTAGAATGGGGGCAGGGAAACAGGAGAGGCCATTAGCTTCTGTTATGAATGGGTAACGGCCCAGGGTGGCTAGGAACCTGGCTTGGGATCATATAAACTAACTACATTTATTAAAGGAGTTTGGGAAGCTTGAGAACTAGACTTTGTGTTGAGAACTGGTGTGTGTTGTGTTACTTAGTTTGATTTTAAATCTCCACTGTTTGCATACTGGTTTGAAATCTCCACTGGTTCCTACTAGATTTGCAATCTCCACTACCTGGAACTGGGCCAAATGCCAAAAGAAAAGCAGAAGCACCACCTTTTTTTTTTGAACCACATGGCTGGAGGATTGCAAACACGATTTTGAACTAAGAGACTAACTGTACCATGTGGTGAGGAACCCGGGGTTCCCCCAGATTTGGGGGCTTTTAGCTTGTTTACTTGCTTACTATTTTGTAAATAAATTTAATTCAGTTATTTAAAAAAAACCTGGTCTGGCTTTAAAACTGCCAGGAGAGCTGTGGTTGGGGAAAGAAACTTGAGGGCAAGCAAAAGGCAGATTTAAAAGATAAAAAATTTTTCTCTGGTTTTGGAAGCTTGAGGTTTAGTTTGAGGATTCTTGCCCCTTTGGACCCAATATCTGTTCCCCTCAGTCAGAAAAGCACTGTCATCACCCTCTGTAGACAATTTACTTCATGGTGGTTTGCTTTTCCAAGACCAGCAGGTAAAATGACTCTCATGTTCAAATCCTTTTTCAAAGGGTTCATTTGGGTAAACCAGGCCTTTCCTGAACCATCTGTTTAGTTTACTTAAAACAACTTCTCAACTGATTTTATCTATTCAAAATCAGTCCTCTTTCCTATGTAACATAACCTAATCCTGGGTAAAATATCCTACCATAGTCACAAGTCCCACCCACACTCAAGCAGGAGGGTTTTGTATGCATTTGTCCTTGAGAGGGTTTAGAATCCTAACTACCAACCTCTATATTTCCAGGACCTCCTAACAGACCTGGACTCTACTCTTGCTCACTTTGGATCCTGCTGATCTGCTCAACTTCATACAGGGTGACTCAGCTAGAGGAGCAGCTGGGCCTCTGGTAGTAGTTCATAGTTCAAAATTGTATTGGGTGCCATACTATTCTGGTGGGCAAGGTACAAGAGAAAGACCCATGAGAAAAAGCAAGAAGCATGAAAGGGTACATAAAAATAGGAACAAGGCAAGTGGAGAGAGACATGAGAAGGCTGGGCTGATAGAATAGGCCTATATGACCAGGCCAGGCAAAAGCCCCCCGAGAGTGAGCTGGTGGTGGCAAGGAGCCATAATGGGAAAGTGGCCAGCAGAAGAGTAGCTAGTGTAGAGAGCATGGCACTGTAGCAAGGTTGCATGGAAAGCTGGTACCTGGAGATAACCAGGGATTTAGAAAGCTGATTTTTGCATCAGTATTTGTTTAAAAGTTTGAAGAGCCTTGGAGAAGTCACAGCTTAGAACACTGGAGAAAGAAGCAAAGAAAAGACACTAGAGAAAGACTGGAATTCACAGAGTACCTGCCTCAGGTTTGGAGGGGCAATGGGGCACCATCTTGGACATGTGTTTGAGACTTTAGACTAAATGGTAATTGGGGTAAAGTAACTGGCCACTTGTGGTATTAAGGACTTTTTGCTTTCCTGGTTAATTTTCTTTGTTAATAAATCCCTGTTGTCTAAATTGCATTTGACTGGAAACTGTTACCCATGGGTGGCAGGAATCTGAAAGAATATGGGTGGCAGCCGCCACATTTTAAAAGCGCCACTTTTTTTTTTCCTTTAGCTTTTGTCCATCTTGACATGATTTCAATCTGATTGTCTTTTCTCTTGTTTTTCCAATTATCTTTCTGGATTTTCTTTTTGCTTTGTGTATGCTGTCTTGAATTACAGATTTTCCCACAAGGATGATTCCACATCATGCCTCAGACTGCTCAAGCACATATTCCCATTATCTGGAATGTCTGTTCTATGCTCACTCTCTCCTAGTTATCTTTCATTCCTCCTTCAAAATCACACCAAGCATTGACTCTGCCTGAAACTTCTTCTGATTTTTCTTCTCCTCAATCTAATAGAGAAGCCTTGTCTGTGATTTATTTGTCTTTATATTCACATGTAGCACATACAACTGTTCCATGCAAATTCTAAACTAGTTCTTTTGTTTTAGAACAGTCACTGATTTACTCATCTATCACTATGATGATTCCTTTGATCACAGAAAATACCAGATTTTTAAAGTACCAACTACCACAGACATTACTCAATAAATGCTCTTTACATAAATGAAAGTATAAGCATTTTTATAAATGAGGAAACTGAGGATAATTATGACTAAGTCACTAAATACCATACATTATGACCTCAGAGAAAGCAAAAACAAGCATTTCTCCAGAAGCCTCTGCAAGCATCTAGCACTCAGACCTAGATATCTGAGCTCATTTGGGATTTAAGAAAATGACATGATGATGATTGGAATATATCCCTCATTGTATTAAATACCTAGCATTATGTCTGGATTGTAGTAGGTGACCAACTTGATAAAAGTGTTTGAATGAAATTAAAGGCTATTCAGACAAATAAATAATTTGAATTGGAAAATTATTAGGGAACTAAACTTGCAAGTTTTCTGTATCTGTGTAGCTTTAGAAAGTTTTCTCTTATTACATGGAAACTGAATTTTAGTTTTGAATTTGGAACACAAAAACAAAAATAGGTAATTATAGGGAGTTAATTATGATCAGGGAAAAAGAAAGGTTCAGTAAACTAAATAGGAAGTTCCCTATAAATTTCATGATCCTCTGGAGGCAAATTAAGTAAATCCACTGAAGATGTAGAAAGAATTCCAATAATGAGTCTTGTAAAATTTGAACCTATTAAGCTCCACCTAATGGTTAATCTTACAGGTTATCCAAACCCTAAAAGTAATGAAACAAAAATGAGACAAGGAAACCTTATGAATAGTAGAAAGGGCACAGATTTTAAGACAGGTTTTTAAATCTTCCTTCTCTGAATAATTATGTGATTCATCTATACTTGCATCCATTCATTCGTTCTCACTCACTCATATATTCTTTTCACACTTTATGCTAACCAATATGCTATGCAGCGGGAAACATCATGGTGAATGAGAATCAACTCCTGTCCTCCAGGAATTTACTGTCCTATGTAGAAGAATGGTGAGTTAATAAGAAATGTGACTACACTAAAAGGACAATAAAAAGAAAATTAGAAAACTAACAATATTTGTGCGAGAAGGGACAAAAGAAGACTTATAAGGAAGACTTCTACACAGATGTCCTTAAGAGGCTGGTGACAGAGCATAAGGGAAGACAGCTATCAAAGTAGATGTAAAAACATAAACAAAGGCCTATGAACATATCTGGATTGGCAAGTGGTTCCTGGTGGTTGGAATATAGAGAAATAGAAGGTAGACATGAAGCAGCCCTGGACAAGGATGCAGAGAAACACAGGATTGGGTGAAGAAGAGTATCCTGTGTTAAAACATTTGAGTCAATTCTGAAAGCAATGTTAAACTATCAACAGATCTATAGCTGAGTTGGGGGATCAGGTTTGTGATTTCAAATCATTGTTCTAGCCATAGTTAGGGAATGAATTTTACGGTATAAGAGGAGACCAGGATAGTAGCTGGTGCTAAGACAGTGGTCATGGAATAGATATGGAGAAAATGAATGATCTGATGATATGCGAACACATTATTGAGGTAAGAATGGGGAAAAGCTAACAATGTTTCTTAAAAGTTTATTGTAAACTTAAGATAATGGATTTAAAACTGTCTTATGAATAACAATGTGCTATCAGTTATTATCAACAGGGTGGGAGAAAAGGAATTTTCTTTCAAGCAATCCAAACAACAAAACAAAGACAGTACACCCAGGCCTTTGAAATGCCTCATCTCTGTTTATTTGGAAAATGTGGATAACAGAAAAGGACCAAGTTGCTCCAGGATGGAACAGGGGGGTCAGTGTCCCAGCCAAAAGTGATGCCCCAGTCCACTTGCTGCTCAGTTCTGTGCTCTCTGCCTCTGTCTTACCTCAGGGCAAAATGGCAGTTTTATTAATATTAATATACTTGCATAAAGTGCTAATTTACTTCATCATTTTCCTAATTAGCTCTATTGAATTGTGAGACTCATCTGCATGAATAATGAATCCCTATATGCCTTTTCCAGTGTCTGTCTCATTTCTGTCAAAGGATGTACAGAAAGCAAGACATATTCATCAGTAATTCTTTGATCATTTTGGAGAAAGATAGTCTGCTTCCTGAGAAGATGGTAAAAGCATAAAGAATGCCTATTAATCAAATGTGGACAGAAATTGGGAGGACTGCTCTTCCTTTCTTTTAGAACAATAAAGTTGGAATTTGGCTTTAGGTTTTTCCAGCTCTATCATTTCCTCTTGGATGGTCCTAATGACTACAACTTTCTTTCTATTTCTGACACAATTTCATTCTGTCTGTTAGCGTTGTAGGATAGAAGATTAAAGGCGATGAGGTGAGGTCATGAATAGTGGGTTTATTTGATCAAAGAATAAAAGAAATCCATGCTTCCTTTATTCTCTGAACTAATTATCTCAATTGGATTGAAAGTGGAGCTATTCATACAACTGACAAAAATTAACTTCAAGAATATTTAAAGAACTCTTAACAAGTCAATGAGGAAAAGGCAGCAAACCAGTAGAAAAATGGACCTAATAAATGAACAGGCATATATGATGAGCTGTTCTTTGGATTTTAAATTTAGACAATTACATATGATTTTACAGTTCAATCAACAAATATTAAAATGTATCACACTACCAAGTATTGGAGAAGCTGTGATTCATCAGAATTTTTAAACACTACCAGTGTAAGTATAAACTGATACTTCGGTAAGTTGTTAGGTGATACCTTCTATATTTAAACATTCCCAAACTCTGGAATCCAGGAATTTTACTCCTCAGTATATATGCTCATAAAAACTTTGCTATAGGAAGAAAAAAGTCATGGATTTTTTTCATAAAAAAAATGGACTGATTAGCTGACTTATTTGTGAGACATGTTTACAAATTGGAATAATATGCAGATGAAATGGAAAGCAAAACAAATGAAGTGCAGCAAAACCCTACGCCTCAAACCCAATAATATGAATGATCTTAGAAATTAAAAAGTAAAGTTAAGAAATGCATATACCAGAATGCATGCCTTTTTTTATGAAGACAAAAAAAAGGCAAACAAAACAATTTAAAACCCATATAGATAGATACAATTTTATAAAAATGATAGCATGAAACACACAGAAAATTCTGGATGACAGTGGCTTTGGAGTAGGAAGGAGGCAGAAAGAACATCTGGTAGTGGTTGAGATGTAAGTGGAAGCCCAGGTCTTTGAATTATTTGAAGGGGATGCTGACCCATGTCTGCTTGTCAGTTTACGTTTTTGAAAAGAGGAATAAAAAGTGAATGACATTGTGAATAATCTGCCTCTGTGTGCTGAAGTTTCATTTAGGAAAGGAAAAAACATCAACCACTAAATGTCTCTTAAATTTATAGGCTGGCTTTTGAGGAAAAAAAATAATTTTACTCTATCATTAATTTAGACAGCTCCTTAACAAAGGTATTGATTCTATCAACCCTGGATATTTTTTCCTTCTTTACCAACATGGTAGCAAGAAGAGAAAGGCAGAAGAGACAATCATATGAAAAGATACACAAGGATTACAGTGGCTGAGGTTGACTATGTCTTGAGGTTTGGGCACATGGATGTGGCACATGTGTGGGAGCACAAGAATTGGTGAAGAGGAAAATCAAGATCAGATCCCCATACCAGTGAGAGACCAATTGGTGACTGAAAACAGGTTGAGTGACACAAAAAAAGATGTCCAGAGAGACAGAATCTCAGTTACAGCTTGCTAGGGTGGATTATTGAAAGTGTGCTGAGCACACTTAAGTCCTAATTCTCTGTAAAGAAGCATTCTTACAGCTTTTACCTCAGGTATCTTCACACCCAAGGATCCAATCTGTACAACTCAGCAGTGAATCACTTTACATCTGAATAGGAACATCCTGTGGGCATCCTGTGGATTCTCGGCCACAACCTCAGATACCTGGGGTTGCCTTGATTTTTGTTCCATTCAAAAGAGGTGCAGTCTGGAAAGACAGTAATTGACCACCTAGAAATGAGACTTCCAGACTACCAGGAGCTATTTTATTTCTAGGAAGGCATCCAGAGAGAAGGGGGTTAGGTGGGAAGCCAGGAAGCCAGACAAAGTTTTATCAGAAATACATGTCTATGTATTGCAGTCTTCATCTAATTTAGTATTTACAATACCCTGCAAGGTAAGCACTGCCATGTCTCCCTCATAAGGAGACAGAGCTGGAAACTTCTAGTTGTATGACACAGAGCATGTAGTTCAAGCCCTCTAAAGCGCTTAACTATGAAATAGTCACCAACCCATGGAGTTATTTGGGGTCACTAGTGAGAGGAATTAGCTATTGTGTCTACTTGAAAAAATGAGTTGCACAAAGTTGATCAATGATGGAAATAGGTTTGAACCCATGGGCATTTGGTGCCAACTTCTGCCCTTTCTACTAAAACCATGTTACCCAATAGGGGAACAGGACAGATTATGCAGGGAACTTAGAGTGAACAGCTAAAGGACAACAACACAGAGCTGAGACCACTGCCAGGCACTGCTGTGAAAGGAATGGCCCTATGGTTAGGACCAAGTAGCCTGCTACCTAGTAGCCTACCAGAGCATCACCTCAGCAATCCCCCCACTACTTATTACTAGAACCACAGAATAGAAAATCTTTGACTAGAAAGCGACCAGGACATCAATTTTCCTCTTGTATCTGCTTTAAAGAGTAGGAGTGAGGTTTGATTATCAGTGGCATTTTCACATTCGAAAAATTGCCTGGATCATATTTGTATTCATTTTCATAAATGCAATATACCAGCCACTAATAGGACAAAATCTACTAATTAAGTTTCATTCAATAATGCGTTTTTCACCTTAGCTTAACAGTGTCCTTGTACGTGTCTGCCAGTATAGTGCTAATAATGTCTTATTTAGCTTATAAATGGTCCTTATCATTACATTTGAAATATTAACAAACATCAATGAGCCCACAGTGACAGCACAGTAAATAATTTGAAAGGGCGCTACACTGTAGACCTATTTTTGCTTAATTTAATTTAACTTCATTTATTTATTAAAAATTAAACATATGGATTTGGAAGGATGCTCGGCTGCCATGGCAGCCCAATGCTGTCTTACACGCCTTGAAACAGGAGATCCAGAAACTGCAGCAAACCTCAGGCTCATGCCTCTGTAGGGAAATCTCTTTTTATAATCCCTTAGATCTTGCATGGGCAAACTGTTTGTGGTCCCCCTTCTACCCTAAGACTGATTTTTTGATGCCTGCTTTCACTGAGGTTTACCTTGAAAGTTAAGAACTTTGAGCTAAGTGAATTATTATAATTTCTGTATTCACCATTGTAAAAGCAGTATACTGTCTTTATAGTCAGTATTTGTATATAGGCCTTCGGTGTTTATGGCATGAATGTGGAATTTGGGGAGGGCCTGGCATATATTAGCCAATGGATAATACATTTTGAACAAACACTGTGACATTTGATCTCATGAAACCTTGACAGCGCACATGGACCAAAAGTATCACTAGTAGCCCATTGTAGCCGCAAGGAAGACAACTCAGGGACTTTCTTCTCATATCCAGAAAAGAAGACCAGAGCAGAGTTAGAGTTAAACTCAGATGAGCCTGCAAAGGCTTGCTTTGAAGAATCTTGTCAACCTGACCATTCAGGAATCTCGATCTTAGCTTCTGTGCCCATTTCTCTAGTCATCTAAACAGCTTTTGAAGGAGAGGACTTTCATTAGTATTAGAATGTCACCAACTCTATTTGTATATATTGAATAACTTTCATTAATTCACTTGCTTATTAATTTATTTATTCAAAACAAATATTTATCAAACACCTAGTTTGAACCAGCAGTATTTTTATAAGTATCAGGGGGACTGGACAAGGTTCTCTGTTCTTGAGAGGTTTATGTTCTAGTGTGTGTGCGGTGGAATGGGATGGGGTTGTTAAATAAATAAGATTCTAGGACAAGTTTATAAAAATTCTAGTTGCAAGGGAACAGTAAGTGAGGAAAGGGAATGAGAGTGCCAGAGGGAATGGCAAGTGGTTTGATGGAAAGGACACATTTTCCTATTTAGGCTTTATCCCAGTGGTCTGGTGGCAAACACTCCCTCCCCCTTTTCATTCCAACAAAAGACAGCTGCTGAAGATACAAATTCCTTCCATCAGACAGAAGATACTGGTTTTAGTTGTCTTTTTTTTTTTTCTCTAATTGGCTGGAGCAATGTTGACATCCAGTGGTGAATTATATTAATCACAGTGCCCACAAACTTGTTTTATCATCTTCAGGTATGGGAGAGAGTGCAGAGATGTGCTTACCAGTTAACAGTTTGTTGATTTCTTACCAAAACTCAGAGGTGGGGGTTCCTCTGCAGACTCAACCCTCACCAGCTCCTGTGCCTACCATCTTCCTAAACCGTTACTGCATTGATGGCTGTCAACAGCATGCATGTTGTATGTATGTAGCTGTATCTACCACTTTCAGGTATGTCAGAACATATGTGCATGTATACAACTCACACATAAATGTGTTGACCAGGCATTTATATAAGTCTATGTGTATACGTGTATTTCTCTGCTACCTATACATCCTGAGGCTAAAGGTGGAATTCCCAGTATAGTGTTCTTTCTGTATTCAGAAGACTGTTATTACGAAGAGGGAGAGATAACCATGTTGCATCCTGATTCTGTCCTTTTCCATCTGGCTGATGTTATATTGTCTGTTTCAAATGATGCAGAAACAAGCATGGCTGCCTTGGGCTCACTTCCTCCTTGGTCGGCTAGCAGCAGCTTTAGGAGTGGAAGACCCCGGAAGACACCAGGCAGGGTGTTTCCCTTTCCAACACTTCATGGACTCTAAGGAGCATGTACCCTGTACCACTCCCACACTCAGAAAGGTCAGGGCACCCCCCATGGAGATCCCCACGCTCTGACAGACCAGAGTCTGAAAAGACAGGGTGGAAAAACACTGAAGTCAGACCTCATGCCATCTTTAGCTCACATTCAGCACTTGTTCAAAGTTCCACGTCACTACTTATTAATTCATCAGTCTTATGTATTCAGATCTTTTGTATTCAATATTGGGTAACCCACAGACAATTTTCCCACTGGAATCAAGGCCTTCCCACAAAGCTGCATTTAAACTCCTGTTTTATGGGTATGGGAGAAGGGAAGGGAAAAGAGGCCCTTTAACGAGTTTAACACACTCCACAATTAAATATTGATTGGAAATTCTCCCTGAGTATTTTTTCTCTCCATCCCTCTGCCTCCACAGGGAGATGCCTATATGTGATCCCTAAGCTGTCCCCATCCAGTGATTACGTTCATTAGGACACCAGCCTTGTGGTTAAAGCACTTTCCTTACTGCTGCACGTTTAATTAGACAACTCTTCCCCAGAAATTATTTATAGCCAGGCTCCAGAGCTATTGTTAGTCCGAATGTAAATAAGATTCAGGGCGGGAGTCCCAGCGCTGCAACCCAGCCCAATGCGCTCCTGCCATTAGCGTGCACTGCTCTGCGCGCACTCGGGACTGCGTCCAGGGCTTTATGGCCAGAATTCGGGCTCTTAAAAAGCCCAGACGCGATTTTCTAATTAAACTTTTGATACAGAACCACACAAAAGACTACATCTACCAGGCCAGAATGGGTACAAGGAGGAGGGGGAGCAACAGGGGAAGAGGAAAGGGCGGGGGGGGGGGGGGGGGGGGGGTAGCCTTAGCACCGCCCTGAAGAGCGGTGGTGGGAGGAAGGGGTACAGAGCAGAGAAGGGGAGAAAGGAGGAGAGAAGAACAAGAGGAGCTGGCCTGAATCTCGAGGTAGATGAGGATAAGGTGTAGGCAAGGCCTGGATAAAAGGAATCTGAGAGGATGCAGGTGAGTCCCAAATTTGGTGAAATGCCTGGGGCCAAGATTTTCAGTGCTCAGCACACATTTGAAATCCATGATATTTCATGCTCCAAGAGTTAGAGCACGAGATTTCAACTTCTGTTCTTGGTGCTGAAATTACAGCAGCCCTGCTGAAGCAGTGCCTACCCTCAAGATACATTGTTGGAAAAAACACAGAGGGTAAGCAAACATTCTAAGAAAGAATCATAGCTACAATTTGTTGAGCTTTTTAATAGGTACAGATATTTTTTTATGATATCTTTCATTTTATATGAAGAATTGCTCTGGGAGTTGATGGCTATTGCGTTCATACCCAATTGTCAGCTGAGAAAACTGAGGCTTTAAAAAGACAATTCTTTGCAGATCACACAGTATGTAGCTATGAAACTTAAGTCCATAATTAAACATTACATTACTCACTAGTGATGCATTGTGGTAAGTACTTGAGAGCCAAATGTGTAAATTGCAAATAAGATGTCATCAAGGATAGCACTTTTTGATGTTCGGAGGGAGCTGGTAGTCAGAGAGCTTTGCTGAGAGGACTAAGGATGAGCTGAGTATATGAAGGTTAATTAGAAATGTGATGGGAGACCAGGAAGCAGCAGGAGAATCTTGCCATTGGATTGTATGCCAACCTGAGTAAATGATGACTGGCATCTTGTATAAAGATAGAACTTGAATCTAGGGACAAAAGTTCTTGTAATAATAGTAGTAAGAGTAATACAAAGAGACTGGATTATTGGGATTGGAATTCAAAATGTTAAAGAAAATAAAAGCTCTTATTTTCTTTCACATGTTGTTTGTAGTCATATGATAAAGAAAGGCGACAAGAGACTGGAAGGGAGAAGATGTTGAGGAATGGAATTAGATTCCTTCAACAATAGCCTAACTCTTTCTTCACTTTTACCTACTCACTTTGAATGACATTTCTACAATGAATGCTGCATAGATCTTAATGTCCATCCTCATCATAGATTAAGTTATTAAGCATGGTGTATACCTGGGAAAATAGAGGCATGAAGAAAAATATAGATGGACTATAGTGAGGCCACTATAGTCCATCAAATCACTTGATCCTAAGACACAGAAATGAAAGTAAATCACCAGTAGGGAAGGGAGTGAAAATGAAACTCAATTTACAACTTCTGTGTATTTTCCTTTCCTTTAACTACAAAATAGATAATCTGGCCAGAGAAGCCTATCCAATTGCACTGTCCATCTAGACAGCTGGCATCATGGAGAGTTATCCTTCATTATTACCTCTAAGGCCAGTCAAAACCATCACACTTCCAATGGAGAAGCCGGGATGTCTATTATTTTAAACCTGTAATTGATTCTAATTCATCACTTATCACTCAGTGACAGAATTTTATATAGTTTATTATCTCTGTAGCAGCACGAGGCCCTGTGGGGCGGCCTCCTATTGTTCTGCATTTCCTGGTGCGACTTCAGCCATGGCTTCTCCATTATCTGTCTGATTAAGCTAGGGAATCTTGTATCTTGGGGTCCCCAGATAACACATCCTGTGATTGCAGGATTAGGGGAGCCTTTCACCCCTCTCCTTCTTGACCTGTTTGTCACAGTTAGTCTTTTCACATGCTGATTAATTTGAGAATCTGGGTCCTCAAGACCAGGGAGAAAGCTATCATCCCTGGCTTGTCTTCTCATCCATGCATGAGTGTTCCCTAGACCCAGGAAAGGGGCTAGAGGCATAAGATGTGCTAGACCCCCCCCCTTGGATACCACTGCTTTCTGGGATTGCTGTGTCTCTGCTCTCAACACACCAAACATCCTACCCGATCTTCCCTTCTCATGTAACTCTTGTGTGCTGCCTTGGTGAGTCACATGGACTTCTCTCTGAGGACACCAGTGTGGTGCTGCCTTGCCAGAGTTCCTCCTGGGCATACCATTTTTCCATCCACCTCCACTTCACAGAGCCCAGCTGGGACTGTTGGGTACCATGCCATGTCCATGACATCTACACCACTGAGTTGCAGACTCCAGAACATGTGGATGGGGGCAAGACAGGAGAGGGCACCTTCATCATCATAGGCTCTCAAGGAAGACTCTTGGCTGCAGCTGGGTCACACAGGCACATGAAGCTCCTTATTTTGTTTTCTTCAAAGAACCTGTGTCTTTCCCCCAAAATTCAATGTGTTGCTCATCAATTTTGCTGCCCATCTGCTTGTCATCTTGACCTATACCTACCATCTATTGAAACTGATACCTATTCCAGGATGATACTGGATACATGTTTTGTGTCTCCAGATTAACAAAACCTAGCTCATCAACATGTTGTTGCTTTAAGATCACCCCAGATGGTGATCACATCTTGTTAAAATTGGAATCAAGGATTTGTCCAACCCTTAAAAAGTCCTTTCCTCCTATTTCTCTGCCAGAGTGCTCACAAGTGGGGGTCAACATACACTGCTGATATGCTGTCTATTTTTCTATCTTTCCAGAGCCAGGTAAATATCCATTCTCATTGCAGAACCTCACTGAGTTCCCTATGAGCATCCACACCTATCAAAGTTCTCTCCTTATGGAATGTGTAACACCATTGTAAGATATCCCTTTGATGTTTCACCAGTAGAGTATGATTTCAGCATGCTTGCTGAATTTAGGGCACTGCTTTGTTAGACACAGGTTGGCCATTTTCTTCATCTGGTTGCCGGAAGAGTCTTATCCCTGGGAGGGAGCCTATATTTACCTGTTAGTATGAGTCTTGTGGGCCTATTCACATCCCCCAATAAAAGGTGCCTCTGTCTGCTCCAAAGACTCATTATTCGCATTCATGCCTGTAGGGGCTCTCAGTCTTTGTCAAGTTCATAGGTATTATTAATAACCAAGAGGAGGAAATGACAATCCTGCAAACATTTCACATTACAGTTAGGCAAGGATACAACATTTTCTAGAAAGACCCCCTAATAGCAAATGTGCATTCAAGTTTTTCATACACAAAAGACCTCTGAGCTCACCCATCCTAACCTCCATTTTCTCCAGATGTGGAAACTAAAGGTCAGAAGGTAAAGAACTTTTCACACGTTATTAGTTGCGAGTTGGCAGCAAAGGAAGTCCATATTTCTCTAAAATGCAATTGAGATTGTTTCTGGCTCCCAACAGCCCTGCCTTGCCTGGAAGTAGTTCTTCTCAGCTCATCACTAGAGTGAGCTTTGCCTCTGGAGGAGAAATTGTGCCTTAAACCTACTATCATTTCTCTTCCAGATCACACCCTCCCCAGGTGGGGAGTCCCCCTCTCATCCCAGGCTCCCTCCCTTGCGATGACACCGCTGTTTTCTACAGCAAGTGTAAAGCACACAGACTCAGTTTAGGGACAGTTAATTTCCAATTCTTTCCAGATGGGTTGGAATAATATCCCCAGGTGGTAAATACATTATTAAGAAGGCAGTTTGGTGTGAAATTGGCTATTAAAATATAGATAAAGTTTAATATATTGAGCTCCTTGTCAGAAAAATCACTTTAGAGGGAGCTTATTATTTGTTTGATATTAAAAGAGTCACAGCTCCGCTCCAAGTGACAAATGGAGGGGGGGAAATGCCACCGGTAATGAACAAAAGCTTTTTAACATTTAAATTTAGGTTTTTCTTGTAGCTCTGCATGCTGCCATGAGCAGGCCCATGTGGGGCAGCCAGAGGCAGGCATCAGAAATGTCAGGAACTCTGGAGCCAAGGAGACTGCCAACCTGGCTTTGAACAGCTTGAGTCTTCCCAAAAGAAAGAGCTACCCTATAGCAAAAAAGAAGTTTTAGGGTAGTTCCCTTGGCAACACAGTGGAAAGGAGATAGGGGTCTATCTCAGAGCAGAAAGCATAAAGTATCCCAGCTTCCTACACCAGCACCCCTCCAAAGGGACCCTTTTCAGGATACCTGCCTAGACTCAGCCTCCATACTTGGGAAGACATCACCCTAAGACATCAACCCAACGGTGAAACTTTAGTCAGTCCAATTATTCAAAATAAAGTTGACCCAAAAAAGGTGTGGCCTGAGCTATATATATTTTCTATAAAATATGTTAGTCAAGAATTTACTTAGTATGTAGCAAGCAGATCTCAAGAATGCAAAACTCCAGAATGAAGGTGCAGAAATGATAAAAGATACATAAAAGCCACAATTCCATTTTAGTTAAAAGATAAGACAATAACCCACAACTTAATAAAAGTAACAACTTGGGGGAAGAAACTAGAATGGTTAAGCAGAAGTACTTAAAAAGAAGAAATAATATTAACTAATGACTATGCTGAACAGTAGAATTCATTTCAATATCCAGCATCCCCATGATTTTACACATTCACTGAGCCTTCTAAATGGCATGACTCCCTTTCTGAAAGTGGATATTAAAAAAAAAAAAGGGGGGGGGCACTCCTGCATTTCAGGCAGAATTGCTCAAAGGAGGTCTTAGCAAAAGGCAAAGAAGAGGACTGTATTTAACACCCAGAGTCTACTATCCCATGAATTTAACTTCAGTCTCTCCCTGACACCATGGTCGCTGACTACAATGGAACATGAACAGCAGCTGTTCATGCTAAATTTTCCCTGCTTATCGAAATCTATGCAATGCTGACTCCGCTATTACCACTGATCACAGATCAGGTCACAAACTTAGTAAGTGCAATGAAAAGTGAATGGCCAGTGTCACCTGGAGTGGCAGCCTTCCAGGTGTCTGCAGAGAAACGCTGCTCCAGTGAAGTCCACCAGAAGCAGTGAGGTCAGATCCAGAGGTGCACAGGTCACTTAGCCTCAGCACTCTTAGGTCTGACCCCAGCCTGACCTGAACACCAAAACCTGTGTGTGGCTGTGGTACAACAGGAGTGTACAGAGGGGTCAAAGAGAACCTTGGAACCTGCCAACAGTTTTTCTAGAGCTTTTGCTTCAGTGTGGTGTAATTCTCCCAGTAAGGATAATTTCAGTTAGTTACAAGCAATACACTTTATCCTCTAAGTGAAAAATGACTGGGGTTGTAACTGCCACTGTTGACAAACAGAAAAAGAGACAAATGATTTGAAAGGGATGAAACAAACAGGTCAGATGCTAAAATTGAGATTGAAACTCTAGAAATCTAGAGAGGAACTTTTTTTAAAGTCACTAGTTTTGAAAAGAGGAGTCTTATGACCAGGAAAGGATCTGGGGATTTCCCTTTAGCTTACGCTATTGAATAATAACTCAGCTTGTTATTGAGGAAGGCACCAAATGTTAAATAGCTAATCACAGTTACAGAGCCACTAGGGGGCAAAGAGAGGTTTCAATCTCATGTCTGGTCAGTTGTCACTGTCAATATATGAGCCAATCGTTCCAGCTCTTCATTCATGTATTCATAAAGATCTGTGTTTGAATCTTAGCTCACTGCTTATACTCATGTTATCTTAAGTCTTTTAGGACTTTCTACTGGGAAAGTTTTTTGCTTTGTTCCCTAAAGTGAAGATGATTGATGATGCTAGTCCTGTGTATCCACAGGGGTGCTATGATGGATGTAAAAGTTCTCAGTTAACTCTAAGAGTGATCCAGATGTAAGACATAATCATAATGCTCTTGTTCTACTTTATATTGATTCATTTTGTATTTAGTAATAGTATGGGTGTGTTTGGAAGCAAGAGAAACAGAGGGAAACAGAAGGAGGGGAGAGAGAAACAGGAGGGGAAAGGGAAACAGAAGGAGGGGAAAGGGAAAAAAACAAGAGAGGGGAGAGAAGGAGGAAGAAGTTAATTGTATGTTGTTCTATAATTAACTAATCTGAAGTGACATCAAACTCAAATGTTCATGGTACTAGACACCCTGAAGATTCTTTGCAAACTTTTAGTTCAAATCTCTTTTGAACTAAAACAGCCCCAAAGTTTGTAGGTACTACCTGTCTTACATTACTGGCAGAAAGTGAGACCTGAAATTCACAGTGCACTTTTAATACCATAAATATTGTGTACAGTTTCTTCATTCATCTGTGAATCTGTGCCAAAGATTTGTGAAGAAAAATGTAATAGAAAACAGAAAAAATTATCCATTAATTTATTTTTCCCTTTAAATCAGGAAAATGTCACAGTTGGTAGGTGTATTAGTTTCCTGTGGCTGCTGTAACAAACAACCATCACGTGGTGACTTAAAGCTACAGAAATGCGTTGGCTCACAGTTTTGGAAACCAGAAGTCTGAACTCATATCACTGGGCCAATATCAGGTGATTCTATGCTCCTTTCTGGGGGCTAGGAAAGAATCCTTTGTCTACCTTCCAGCTTCTATTGTTGCTGACATTCTTTGACCTGCAGTCACATCATTCTAAACTTCAAGGTCAGCATTTCCAAAAATCTTATTTCTCTGTCTTCACGGGGCCTTCTCCTCTGTGTCATGAAATTGCCCTCTGCCTCCTTTTTATAAGGATATAAGTAATGTGTTTGGGATATATCCACATAATCCATATAATAATAGTATATTCTCTTTTCTCAAGATTCTTCATTTAACTACATTTGTGACCCCCTCCCTTTTTTTGCCATACAAATAACATGCACAAGTTCCAGAAATTAGGATATGAATATCTCCTAATGATAGGGTGTGCCCTCCCCCCCATTGTCTCCTGTTTAAGATTGCAGATTTCAAGGACAGGTAATGTTAAAATGGGGGAATGACCTTAGCTGGAATTTTTCTTCAGGGGGATGCAGGGGGAAGAAAGAAGTGAAATAGTCTAGGTGAAACAGATTTCCTGGAAGGCGGGAAATCAGGGTATATAAAGGGTGTGCAAACAAAGAGAAAGATTCGATTGGAGGAGGGGATGCAGATTTGAATATGGAGACTGGATAGAGAGAGAGGTTCAGTGGAGGAGAGATGGGAATCGGCCATCTTGTAAAGATGTGAGCCATGTGAGCTTGGCCATGGGGCCACCGAGGGCCTGCAACAACCCTCGGCTGGCCCAGGCTGGCAGCATGTGTGCTGAAAGCAGTTAAGGAGTTTGCAGATTTGAACT
>PVHY01019735.1:0-26821 GCA_004024945.1 Uropsilus gracilis | reverse complement strand
CCCCCCCCCCCCCCCCCACACACCTCCTCCGTTCCTCAGACTCCTCTCTCCTTCTCGTTTGTTGCTCTAAGTTAAGTCCTTTTCTAGGGCAGTGTCCTTTTGCTGGGTGAGGGACACGGCAAACTGTGCTGGTAGGTGTTCAGTATTAGCTCGGTGGTGGGCAGCCAGGCTGTGGTCGTTTGAGGTTCATCAGTGTCTTCTCATTGTTGGCTGTCTTCTCCAGTCCTATTTTAGTGCCATTTTGCTGCTTCTTCACCTTAGAGCTCCGGCCTCAGGCTTAGAGGGTCTTGCTCCCAGCCTTTGCCAGTAAAGAAGTTCCTTGGTGGGGGCAGGCATCTGCTGATGGCCTTTGCGGATCGTCTCCTCTCAGTCTGCAGCTTTGCTGTGAGACTGATGCCATGAATCTGTGGCCTTCCTCTCCCGTGGAACAGGGCAGGGCGCCTTGCTCTTTTAGACAGTGTATCAGAAATGGGATTTTGGCTCATCCACGCCTGGGGAGGCCGCAGGTGTGAAATCTGATAGGTCATCACCAGGGTTGTTTTGCCAGTCCTGTACGCAATGGTTTTCTCCGTGTTCCTTCTCTTGCCTCCTGCCCCACTGTGTGGGCAGGATCTTTATCTGGTTCCTCATCCATTCTGTGCTGGTGTTTGTATTATATGTGCTCTTCTTATTCCTCCTGATGACTAAGTGGAGTGAGAGTGAAACAGAAGGGTAGTGTTGGCACACCCCCCCCACCTCCCTTCCCTCCAGAGCAAGGACTGGCCAGTTGACCACACTCACATCCCCTGCTCCCCCTTCCTGGGCTTGCAGACGGGTGGTACAAGGCACAGCGCCCACTGATGGGCAGGGTTTGGAGCATTTTAAACTTAAATAAGCATTTCATTTTTCTCCTTCTCCAGCAGGGAAATGAAGACTTAAACCCAAATCCAGTAGTCAATCAACTGCATATCATACCATTTACGAGTTTCTTCTTCTTGCAATTTCATCCCATGTTAGGAGTCTAAGCATTCTAATATCAAAGTTGATTTTAATGTGGCCCCAAGTATTTTAATGCTTCAAACGTGAATATAATCAAGCAACAATTGTACCAAAGTCATACAAATTATTTTCCCATAGCAACAAAATTGGTCTTTAAAAAAGAATGCACGTGATGAACATTCACACAAGCCAGATGGCCCGGAACAGCCCTGTCTGTGCCTGCTGGCTGGAGTCAGGAATATGGAGACCCGGAAGTTTGAGCTTGGGAGCAGCCCCCCCCCCAGGCCCAGACACTCACCCCACATGTGATAACTCTTCAGAAAGGTGGATCAACTTTGCCAGACTAGTTCCTTAAAAAGAGGAGAATGTTACAAGTGACATCCCAAAATGTCAACTGTGAGACAAGGAACTGCTGACATTTGTTCTTTCACTTGCCCATGTCCCATCTGCACCATGCCCGCTCCAGCCTAGGATCCATCCCTCACAGTCTCTGTCCCTCTCTGTGTCTCTGCCTGCCCCCCCTCTCCCTCCCACCTTTCCTTCCCCCCACTTGCTTATTACCTCTTTGCTTTTGTGTAGCACTTGATGCTTTAGACAACACCCCCCTGAAGTTGTTTGCTTCCTTGTTTTCTGGCCCATCACACACTGGCGTCTCTCCTCTCCCTCTACATGCAGCTATGAGTCTCCACGTAGTCACTGAGCATCAGTTACTCCGTGCTAGGCCATGTCCTGGTCCTATTCTCAGTTTATACCCTTTCTATGGCCCTTCTCATTCTCATAAGGACTTAACCTTCTCCCTCATTCTCAGATATTTTCCTAAGGTTTAGGTCAATCTATCCAACTGCCTGTTAAACATATTCCTACATGAATATATCACAGAAACTCAATATATTCAAAATTGACTTCATTATTTGCCCTCCAAATTCTGCTTCTCTGCCTCTGCTTGCCCATTCAAGGTATTTGACTAACCCATTTCTAGTCTCTTGTGTCTGCTGCCCATCTACACTGACATACTGTAAATGTTGTGCTATAGGCTGGACTTTGTGCAGCTGTGTTGTCACCACAAGGTAAAACTGAAGACAACCGCCAAGACTCCAGTCCTGATTGAATTGACGCCAAGTCATCCCTCTCCAGTCACCTTACTGGATATGTACTCCATATCTGCTTAACTACTGTTGTTTCAGCATTTTACTACTTGCAGCCAGTACACTCCTAATTGCTATTCTCAGTGACGAGCTCTCCATTCAACCAATTCCAGGCAGTGAAACGGGGACTCAAAAACTGCTATCATTGATCAAAATAGGTAATTTATTGAATTTGACATTCTGTGTCAGGAATTCAACATATAGTATTTTATTTATCTCCAAGAGACCATTCTAGGTAGTTACCAGTGACTCACTTTTACTGGTAATTAGCAGAGTTTTAGATCTTAGCCGACCTAAGTTGGGATGTCAAATATTGAACTTTTTCTGCCTGAATTAAAAAAAAAAAACCTGTCTTTATCACTGCTATCCTGTGTTCAGTCTTTATGTTCATCATGTGCATCTAAGTACTCATTAAGACCGGGCTAGGATCCAACATCTAAAAAGTCAGCAAATCTGTTCCCTTACTATACTCCCACTACTGTGATTACTCCCATCTCCAGCAATCTCCAGACCAGACTCTAGTCCATTTTTGTTTCCATTCTTAATTCATTTTCACTCTCTAGCCAGGCTAAAATTTCTGGAATGCAGTATCTAGTATGTTTTTCCTCTGTTTAATGCCTTCAAGTGCTCTCAGAATAGTCAAAACTCCTTTACATAGACACTTCCTGCCCGATGCTCCTCACTTCTCCTACCCCATCTCTCACCTTGGATTCTATGATTCAGATGCCCAGAGCTACTTCTAGTTTCTCTGACTTGCTTTGTTGCTCCATCTGCTCAGGCACTCTTCCAAGCACACCCACACATAGATCACCTAGTTCCTGCTCATTCTTTCAGACTCAGATTAGCTGTCACTTTCTCTGGGAAGTCTTTCTTAACCACCTCTCAAGTACCCAATGTCCAGATTAGGTGGTCTTCCATGGGCTGCCACTTCCCTGCACTTTCCCACTCATCCTAATGGTCTCTCAAAGGGTCTGAATCTTATTAACACTGAGACCAGGGGTCATCACTGACTTATTCAGAATTGTATCCCCAAGTCTAGTACAGCTCCTGACACATAACTATGGATTGAGTAGAATGAAAAAACAGGTTAAGACTTTCTAGAATAAATGTATAGACAAGAACACCAAAGAGCTATCAATTTTTTTTCTTCTTCTCCACCTCATGACTTGAGAAAAGCTGTAGTAAATGCACACTGCTGAATTATGCCACTTACAGATCACGTAGAATAGGTAACAGTTGTCTCCATAATATTTTGTCCATCCTCCATGGGGTAATACCTATTAGGGTAAGTGAAATTGGTCTTCCCACCCCAGCAGTGTGGATAAGGTTGTTGATATAAGGCAGTAAGAGTAATTCTTCCTCATTAACACAGAGCTATGGGTCCAAAACCTAGACCTAAGACAAGAACATTCCTCTAGTTCCAGTGCCTAAGTAATAGAAGGACCAACCACAGGAAAGCTTAAGACTTCTGGATGTCTACCAGATGATGTCCTCCCCGCACAGCTACTGCCAGCAGCCAGTGTGACGACAACACCACCGGAGTGTGTTGGATGCAGCAACATTGCAGAGATCTCAGCTGCTGCCATCTGTCTTTCTGAGTATGTCTGAATTCCAAGTTCTAATGCCCCAGTAGTCATTTCTCCAGGTTCTAATGTCCCTGTAATCATTTCTCCAGGTTCTAATGTCCCTGTAGTCATTTCTCTAGGTTGTGCCTGCAGCAAGCAACCTTGAGGGTTGCATTAACATCTCAACTTGGGACAAAGGGCAAGTGTGCTAGCTGATTATAGAACTAAAATGAAAATGAAAGCCATGGGTTCTCTGAGGTTAGTGTTCCTCAGCCAGTGCACAGATCCACTGTGTGGGCAGTATGCATCTGGACTGTGTCCTGTCACCCCTCTGGAGTGCAAGGCAAGATGAACCGTGCCAGCATGCTGATGTGCATGCTGCTTGCTGTGCCCAAATAATGAAGTTTTTTGTCCCTGACCCAAGAGTTTCATATCTTCTTTTGGCAGCCATGGAACAGTAATAGGCTAACGTAGTAGTTTGCAAGGAGGCTGAAATCAAATATCAGACCCCAACATTTGATTTTCTTTTTTTTTCTTTTCTTAAGGACAAAAAAAATCTTAAGTGGTTTTGAAAAAAAAAATATTCTTAACCTAACTCTATTAATATGCCATTGAAATGATTTAACAATGTATCAAATAGTGTTTTATACCACCATTCATTCATTTGATGATCCATTCAGCAAATAATTCCCGTACTTAATTTTGACAGCACAGTGAGAATTCTAGGCTCAACATGACCTGGGAAGGAACAGTATGAAGCAAAAATAGTCCATTAAGAATTACTGATTCTACAGCAATTTCACATTGGTCAACTGTATCTGGCTTGTTTTTTCTTTATATTTCTCAATTTTTTTACTAAAAATATGATAACTTTCCATTTGGAGTTAACTTTAAAATCTCTTCTTAATTATTCAGAAACCTAGAAGTTTATTCTTTATTATTAATGACAATGACTTTCTTAAGAGAAAAATGAAGCATCACAGCAAAAGGAATAAATACTATCCTGAAATTTAGAATGACCCAAATGGGAACAGCATGCAGATTTCAATAGCTATACCAAACCTAAATTTGGAAATCTGGTTTCCTTTTTCATCATAAAAACGTAATAATTATTAAAAGGATTTTTTTAAAAAAACTATCAGGCATCCTATAGCATTAGGTAATATATTTATATGACTTAAATTTTAATAATGCATCAAATGTAACCACATGGATTAAAGTCCCCATAGGACATAAATTAAAAGTTTCATTTTAAAAAAGTAAACTTTATAAAGGTGGCGTGTGTTTGTGCACACATACATTTTAAGTCAATGAAAATGGAGTTATATACACATAATAGGAGGGGAAAAAATGGTGATTCTGACTTTTCCAAAAGACTGGCAGGCACTCGTATATAATCTCAAGGAATGAAAAGACAATGTCATGACTCATGATGTCTATAGCTTATATCATTTATGTGCTTGCTAATGTCAATGATTTATTAAAGACATGATTTAAATCATAGACTCTTTATTTTTAAGCAGAAAAGAAATCCATTTCTTCCACGGTTTTACACTCATTATTTGAAGTGATCATTAAACCACACACTCTACAATTTGTGTTATAATGTAGAGCTTTGAAACTATCTTGTTGATGTTTTACCACCAAACCCCATCCCTACCTCCTCACCCTGCAAAAAAGGACAGTGAGACATAGATTACACGCAGAGGAAGAAATGAATACCCAAGACAAAGACAGCAAGATCTTTTCAAATGATGGCTCTGTGATCTCTGGAGGACACACACTGGTTGAACTTATTGCAGATAACAGAACTTTCTTCTCCGTGTAAAGTGCGCGTGCGCACATGCGCACACACACAGCATATGAATACATCCACCACGGACTTATGTAACAGGACAGATAATCATTTCTGAGCGATATTAACAGTCCTACAACTCCCCAAATCTCAGAGAACCACTGGTTCATTGTGTGCTGGTTTCCTGGAATGCTCGTGTGAGAAATGCCTGCTGAGCAGGTGGTATCAGCGCCCTGCAGCATTCCAAGGAGAGACAGATGAGCAGTGTGAAAGAGGACACCCACGGCCTCCCAAAGGCATTCCCGGCTCAGCCACTTGCCCTCTCTTGCTCTGAGGCTGGCTGTGAATTGGGAAGGAACGACTGACTGTTACAACTTCAGCTTCTTCACAGAGGTGAGCAGCACTAGGCTGATGCCCACCAGCAACTCTGCTCTGACACAAAGCCCAGAGCCCCTGCCTGGCCCAACCTCCCAGCAGGAGGGAACCTAGCAATCTGCTATGGCTTCAAAACAAAGCCCTAGTAGATGGAGTGGTTTAAAGAGCAGACATTCGTTTTCTCACCATGGTGCTGGGGGTTAGAAATCCCACATCCTGGTCAGCAGAGTTTTTCAAGATTTCTCTCCTTGAGATGCAGTTGGTTATCTTCTCCCCCCCGGCTTTTACATTGCCTTTACCTGTCTGTTTCCTAGTCTTTTCTTATGGGAACATCAGTCTCAGTCGACTGGATTAAGGCTAATGTGAATGAGCTCAGCTTAATTACCTTATAAAAGTTTATCTCCAAATACACTCATTTTCTAAGACTCTGGGGGAGAGGGATGGGAAGGCAGGGCTTCAGCATATGAATTTAAGGATATGTAATTCCCCAACCGGGAGGCATCATGTACACAGCTAACACAGCACAGTGCAGACAGCTAAAGTGCCAGTTAGCTCCTCCTTCAATATACAAAGATTTATAAAGTGTGTGTGATAGGAGAATGTCTAAATTCTTGGTCATTTATTTAGATGTCTCCCTTCTCCCTATTCTAAGAAAGTAGTCAGATTCCTACAATTTCCTTACCCCAGTGTTGCTGAGCAGAAATATAAGGTGGTCACAGAAATTCCCAATTTGTGGAGGTCTAACTTCCATGATTTTGCAAGATGTCCTAAAGGAAAGGAAAACAAGGCTTCCCTTGAGAAAAGTGAAGGAGGGACTTAGTCCTGATCAGGGCCCAGTTCTCTCTGTGGGTCTCTCAAGTAGTAAAGACAGCTATGCTACTACCATCAGGGAAGCAATCACACGGCCTCAGAGGAACATGGGTCCAGGGAGACAGGACACCAAGACCTGCTGCTTTGTTGGTTACAACACTTTGCAAATACCTAGGGAGAATGGGACCCAACCAAACCCGAGGCTGGCTTTCCTACCAATCCAGTGAGACAGGTAACTAGAGTTTAAATAAACTGAATGGAGTGATAAAATATGTTTGAGCTAATTAAAAAGTATGTGTGCACTTTTGAGTTGAGAGTTGATTCGCTCATTTGAAATGAGCGCATGTCAGGGGCTCTTCTAGGTTAGGTGAGGCAACTATGAGCATCTCAATCAAACTCCTGTTCTATTGGAGCCCAATTTTACTGGAGAAGTCAAAAAATAAATAAGTAAATAACATAGCTCCAGCAAGTCATGGGTGTTAAACTCTAGCCACCTGTTTGAGACTAGGTCTCGCTATTTTTGCCCATGGAATCGCAGGCTCACATTGCCCGTGGTACATGGACTCAAGCAATCCCCAGCCTCAGTTTCCCAGGTAGCTGGGATTACAGGTGCGCACCACCATGCCCAGTTATGTTACTTCTATAATTTACTTCCAACACTCCCTGCCATAGCGAGTCCTAGTCTCAGACAAAAAAATAAGAAGTAACATGAGACAAAGTCTCCAAGAGGAAGGATAAAAATTGTTGTGTCAATACAAAAGCAGAGGAAGGCTAATGAGGCTGAAGTGTTGTAGAACCGTAAACTCCTGGAGACTCTTATGAAGGCAATCAGGCTGAAAGTCCAAGGACCCTTCCCCCCCCAAAGCCCCCAAAAGAGCACCAGTGCACTCTTCACGTACTTTTGCAAGATTTCCCAAACTATAATCCTTGAGTTTTCCAGGTCCTTTTTCACTCCAACTTCCTATAAATGGTGGTAGAGTACCTGGAGCATTTTTGACATTCATCTAAGGGAAAGACAAGCGGGGGATTCCTTCAGCTTGCACTTAATGGGCTATATTTATATGACTCACAGTGACATTGACACACAGTCAAGCCAGCTGCACCACCAGCACAGGGAAGAGGAGCTTCTGGGTACAGACTTGCACTGTCACTCCCCTGGTACAGAGATATTATGGGCAGGACCAGGGGGTAGCAAGGACCAATGATCCTTGTGGTGTTGGCACTGTGAGTACAGAGGTAGTGGAAACATCCAGCACCAGAAAGTGGTCTGTGGAAAATGGTCTTCTAATGACCAGACAGATAAATTGCCAGAGAAGAATCTATTTATATTGCTGCCTAGTCACATGCCAAATTTCCCCTTTCAGGAATAAGCTAACTAATATAGCACATATAATTATAAACGTAACACATTATTTATGGCTATCCATAAAAACAGAATTTATCAGAGTTGCTGTGTTTATGGGTGCAAAATTGCAGCTATGTCAGTGATTACATCTGTAAGAAAAAAAGTCACAAGTTGCAGGCAACTCAATTAGCAATAACGAAACCCAATACTGATTAGTCATGGTGGAAATTAATGCCAAAAAAGACAGGACAAAATTATTGCCAACAGAGAAGAAACCAAAGGGTATTCAAGCAAGAAAAAAGTAGGGGAGAGGTCAATTAATAAAAACATTGTTATTTATCTGGATTTTGAGATGTCTAGAAATGATCAGCTAATTTCCATGAGTCTTTCATAGGTTAAACTAACACTTTTTAGATTGTCATAATTTAGTTGGTCCTCTTCAGACCTTATCAATTTTTAAGAATTTTTCTACCCTCTCTCAGTTCATAGTTGTACGGCATGATTTTTTGCTTTTAACTAAAGCACACTGGTTTACATCCTTTAGTGTTTCAGAAGTATAGAATCCCCCTCAGGTGTAGTCATCATTGCATACCCAGCACCCGGGACCCAGCACCCACAGTCCTCCACCGTAGTTGCCCTGTGCTCTCGCCCCAACCTGTTCTCACCCCTCGCCTTCCTTGCCTCAGATCTACGGTCAGCATTTAAGATGTATTTTTAAAGCTGGTCTTTGTCAGGCCCCTTCTTTGGTTTCTCCATATTCCACATATAGCTACGGTTATCAGGTATTTAACTTTCTCCTCCTGGTTTATTTCACTTAGTACAATCGCTTATAGCTCCATCCACAGCACACCATGAATTAAAACATCTGCTTTGCACTCCCACTTCTGGAAGCTAATGATACTACAAATAGATACATTTACAACAAAAAGTTGGCATAAATCCAAAGTCACTATGGTTGCATTAAAAGTTCCTAATAAGTAAGTAACCTAAATAGACTCCCTAGCAAAGCCTTATTATAATCGAAGCACATTTTAAATTTTTTCAACTGTTACTGTTTGTTCACAACTTTGTATATGATTTAGATGTACAGCTTCACACCTCTTCAGTGGTAGGGAACCACACCACAGTCCCCACCAGGGCACTCACACCCCTCGCCCCTAGTCCACCAGGCCTTCTGCATGCCCTGCTCTCCATCCCACCCTCACCCTCTGGGCATCTCTGTTCCACAGTCAGACTTCTAGATATCGGTATATTTTCTTAAGATAGGAATTGCTTTTAACCTATTAAGCAAATAAATGAAAATCACATTTCCCAGACTAAGTCATACTGTGCTTTCAAACTCTCACAGGCGTGCTGTATCCCCGGCCCTAGCAAACCTCTTCAACGCCTATCATTCACCTAACACATGTATTGTATTGTTTCTACCAGGCACTGTTCTAGGTATGAGCAATATGGAAATGAACAAGTTAGAAGCCCAGGCCCGCTGGCTCACACTCCAGTAGGCAGGACCAGAACAATACAGACAAAGAATCCTATATTTTGTCAGACTGCCATGAATGCTAAGAAAAAAATAAAGCTGCAAGGGTCAGGGAAGAGAGGGCAGCTAGCTGGGGGGAAAGCTTTCCATCCTGAGGAAGTGATACTTGAGCACTGACCTATTTTGTGCTGTTGCCAAGTAGTGGCTGTCATTGTTGAGCTCCCCCTAAAATATCTGACCATACAAGGAACTGTAAGAACATCCTCGTCAGAGGCAGCTTAGTGGGGAGAGGCGGCAGCTGGCCGCGAGTTGGAGCCTCGGTGCTCCACTGTTTGCACTCAGCCTCCCAGCGTCATTTGTCTCTCCTGAACCCTGGCCTTCTCCGCCTTTGAAGCTGCTCTGGGCAACAGAGGAGCTGCTTTCAAATACCTGTTTCTTGTGTTTTTGTTCTTTAAACAAGTGCCTGGCACCTATCACTGCTTAATCAATCTCTCCTTGGGCCCTTCCTTTTGCTAAGACAGTCCCTTTGGACAGAAACATACATGCCTTTGCCATGAGTTCCTGGAAGGAAACAGGTCTTCATCACAGGTCAGGGCAAGAACTTACCAGCAAAGTGAGAAATTTCCTAGAAAACTGCTAATCATTAGCGCGGCAGCCAGCAGTGTCAGAGCAAAGAGAGAGGAAAAGGGTCACCACTGAGGTCAAAAGCAGATTGTGCAGTTCACTGGATCACATTACCCCTCATAGCTCTTTGGGACTAGACAGGCCTGGGGTGGTGTCATGGCTCTGCCACCCACCTGCTGTGACCAAGTCTCTCTCTGCCTCAGTTTCCTTATGAGTCCAAAAGAAAAGAGCACTGTGGAGGGGCAATGCGGGAAGTTGATGTCCAGCTGTGCTGGAATTCAGGAGGCACTTGGTTTGTCTTGGTTGTTACTAGTGGTGATTTATCACTTTTTGGACTCAGAACCCCTGCCCACACACTGTATTATAGATTTCTCACCAGAACTGTGAAGAAAGGTTTGGGGGAAGCACTAGGTTCTCCAGGTTTAGTGCATGGCTAGGAATCTACTTTGTTTGAATTCCCTGGCATCTAGGAAAGTGCATGGAATCTACAAGAAGCTCAAAAATGTTTGCTGATGGATGGGCTCTACTATCTCTGTTTTGCCACTCTGCTTCACATCCCGATGTAATGGAATGCTGAACCAGATAGGGGTATGGGCGATTCTTTCTCTATTCTCTGATCAGGGAAAGCCCGATGCCTTCCAACATGGCCAAGGAACCGAGTTCTAGAGATTCAGAGGTTGAGTTTTTCTGAAGCAATGGTAGCGCCTCTGTAAATTCACTGGGATGAAGTTGCAATGAGTCAAATTCAATGAAGACACAGTAAACACAGGCCTAAACTAATATACTAGCCTGATTTGAACTTCACCTCCACAATTCAATATGCGTTGACCACTGAATGGAGTAACAAGGAACAACACTTTCTCATCTTTGACGGAAATGCTGAGTTGCTTACAAAAATACCAAAAAAGCATCATCTTCTAAACTCTTTGGGGAGGGGGAAATAGGCAACCAGGGGAAATTGCCTGAGGTTGCCCTGGAAACCCAAATAGCATGCCAGAGTTCAGATCCTCTCACCACTTCAGGGGTCCAAGGAATAAGTCAGATGGCAGCCACTCAGCCATTTCCCTGTATTCAGGGAATCTCTGCATGCTGTTCTCTAGCACTCTGCCAAGTCAGGCCTTAAATATCTAGAGGCAATCTTCCTTCCATTTCCTGTCTCTCTCTCCAATTTCGGTAATTAAGGCATCATTCAAGAGCGCTGACCATAGCAGTGTGTCTTCCATTTAGCCTCACTTCCAGGTCTCTTAGCCTATCTCTGGTTCTACTTTTGCCATAACTATCTTGTTTTTCCTTTTCAGCACTGACACTAATAATGACTAGGATTACTGGGGATATGCTTGTATGTGAAAAATCTCTTCTGAAATAATTTAAATATCTTTGAAAAACCTTTCCTTCCACCTTTAATTAAAAGGAAATTCTAAAAATCAAGGTATTGAGAAAGCCATCTGCTAAGCGAGATGTCTCAAGAAATATAGAAAATTAGAAAAAGCTTCTTGATAGACACACATAAACATGTATGAACACTAGTTCAGTCTGATGGTTTTAAAATGTAATATTATATTGTCATTCTATGAAAATGCCATGCACATATGCGATACTTGGAATATATTCTTTGTGATGCATTTATGAACATTTAAAAAATCCAGAGTCATCTTAATTTATATAATCAACTTGAAAGTTATAAAATCTTGGCCAAACATACTACTTTTTGAAGAAATGAAGTGTATTAACAAGAGCAGACAATTTTATAAAGATATGTGAAATACAAGAGAGCTGATGCACAAATAAATTTATGTCTTTTAACATGCTCTGGTCAGTAGTTTTTTAAGTCAGCAGGAGAAGAGGAGCAGCTCAGGTCACTGCAACCTTATTTCTGTGAAGTACACGTTCAAAGTCAAACATGACAGAGGCTGACTTGAAGGGAAATATCCAGTCCAAAAAGATCAGATAAGATCATTAAAACTGATTTTACTTCATTCTTTCCAGATCTATCTTATCCTGCCTTAGCAATAAATGAAATCCAGATGTTGGAATGATGCAAGCGGCATTAAGGCCAATAAAGCAGAGGCATGCTTTCTAGTAAGATTGTTCATTTGAAAAACAAACCCTTTATATCTTAGCAAAATTGTCTTGGCAAAGGAAATACTGGGATGCAAATGATGAAAGATCACCAGTGGTTTCCAGAAGAAATGTAAATAAATAATAATTACTACCCAGGTAAAAAAATATTAATTTTTTTTGTTTTGGCAACAAAAAAAATAATAAAATAACAGTTTCAGAGATTTAAGTAACTTTTGTTTAAAAACTGATAACATTTGTAGGATGGTAAATGTGATTCTGTCACAGAATTCATTAAATGACAGAGAAACACCCACTAATATTCAAGATGTAAAGTGAGTTCAGGATAACATTCAACTAATGATATTCATCATTAAAGATCATTCAAATAAATCACTAATAAAAATGTAAGATTTTAAAGTGGAAACATTCAGGCAGTAACTGTAGGCAAGACATACAAATATTATTTTGTACAAGAACAAATCTCAGCAATTTGAATTAGTAAATAATTTCCTCTTTGGCTTATGAGCTCATTTATGATGTATGAATATATTTAATTTACCTCTACCTCATCTGTGTCTGTGAAAATGAGGGAGAGAAAAAGGTAACTATTTCATAGATCATCCCTTTTGAAAGCAATTAAATAAATGTTCTTATTATCATATATTATCAAATATATATCAAATATAAATTATTACATACTTCCTATGAATACTAAAGAGAGCATGTGTAATATTCTACTTTTTAAAAATTCTACACTTAGATATCTACCTTAAAGTACCCAAAAAACACTAATTTGAAGGGATATATGCATTCCTAAATTTATTAGGATTATTTATTTACAATTATTTACAATGTCAGCTTACATAAATAACCTAAGTGCCCAAGGACAGATATGTGGATTGAGAAGATGTGGTACACATAAACGATGGAATATTACAAAGCTATGAGAAGAAGAACTCTTGTCATTTGCAACAACAAAACTAAAACTAGTAAAACTAGTGAGGATTATAAGTGAAATAAGGCAAAAGGAGAAAGACAAATACTGAGTGATTTCACTCATGTGGGACGTAAAGAAACAAAACAAAGAACACACAAAACAAAACCAAAACAAACCCTAGAAATTTAGCTACAGAATAAAAGCTACCAGAGTGAGAGTTAGGTGGTAAGCAAAGGGGACAGGGGAATAATGGATAATGGTGAAAGATTATGGGTGCTTTGGTGGTGGGTGTGATAGGGTAACATGTGCCTGAACATGCAGGTGTGACCTATATCTCTAGATCATAGATGGTGTTGTGAGCTAATTTTAAAAAAGTAAAAACATAAAATGAAAATAAAATGAACATGTATGATGTAAACACATGGAACCGTTCTACTAATAGAATGAAGTAAATGTTTTTAAAGTCTGTCAAAATTAGTGGTTTGTACTAAAACATTTATTGACTTTGTCTTATTCGCAAAACAAGTACTTTTTCTTTTTTCTTTTTTTTTCCCTGTAGCACAGCACTGATAGGTGCAGTATATGACTGGGAAAAGCAAAACTAAAAGGTGCAGCAAGGAATTGATTCTAAACTCTTAAAATGAACCCTTTTGTCATTATTCTTTAGCCAGTCACACCTTTTGACTTAAAACAATATACAATGCAGAGAAATAGAGTAATATCTTTCACTGCCTTTGAGTCATTTGAAATGTGGTAGAGTTTGATTTTTATTTTTAGATAAATCCAAGGAAATTCAAATGTACAGTAACTCAGCTATAGTGCATTAGACACTAGAGCTCTTGGCTCCTACTTTTATGAAGCTATGGATCTGGAGCAGGTGAGAAACTGTGAGTCAAGGGCCTGAGACCTCTGTGGGGGTCATTCAGCAGTCTGCAATGAGTGCAAGCAGGCACAGACATGTGAGTGTGCTGTCATGAAGCTTTCTTTCCAAAACGGGATGAACCTGGACTTGGCCCACTGGATGGAATGTGCAATCGGTGCATGAGAACAAAGGAAAAATAGTGGCTGAATTAAATCACTGAATATATATATATATATATATAGAGAGAGAGAGAGAGAGAGAGAGTATCTGGAATTGTATATATATATTATATTTTATATATATGGAGAGAGTAATCTGGAATTGTACATATGTATTTATATATTATATTATATATATAGAAAGAGAATGCCCTGGAATTGTATATATATTATATATATTATATATATTATATATATATATATAGAGAGAGAGAGAGAGCTCTAAAATTGTGTTTCTTACTAGGAGGTGATAACCTCCAGCACATAAATACCATAGAGAACTACTAGAAAAGACAAATTATATTAAAAATCTAATTGAAGGTATCAGATGTGCTGCACTAGCGAAGACTACAAGGTTAGGGACAAGAAACTGTGGAGGAAAACCAGAGAGGACTGCAGCTGGGCACAAAGAAATCAGCAGAGCCTCTGCTGATACCATGGAGGTCTCAGGCAGTTTTGCATTGAGGGGACATTTGACGAAGTCTAGGAATATTTTGATTGGCATGATGTGGGGGAGAGGTTTTGCTACTGGCATTGCATGTAGTGAGTAGTGGCTGTGACACAGCTACACACCCTGCAAAGCACAACTCACTCCCCGTGGGAAAGTCATCTGGCCCTAAATATAAATGTACCTCAGTACAAAAACTCTGGGCAACAGTAGCAAAATTGGAAGCTTAGAGTCTTTTACACACACACACCCCCAAAATGTCTATCACTCTTGCTTCTTGTTTGGTTCAGAACTTTTCTAAACACCATTTTGTTAGATCCTCACAATCTCAACTATGGAGTTTTCTTGTCCCTCCTGTTAAACTCCACGCATGAAGTGTTCCGAGTCACTACTCCCCCAGGCTCTATTCCTACACTAACACAGTCACTGTGCAAAGTGTGTGCACATGTCCTTACATGATTTGGTCAGAATTACACAAGTGTGCTGTCTACGTCCATATTTTTCTATACCGTCACTCCTTTTCCATCTTTAAGTATTCCTTCTTTGCCAAGGAAATTCCCAGCAGTTCTCTAGTCCCCCAGTCCTCTCCCACCACTTCTTCTTAACCCTGCTATCTTGTAAGTTATTCTCCTGTCTCACACCTTTTTTTGTAGCCAGTTTCTGGAAAAATAATCAGCATGTACTGTGTCCACGTTTTTACAAGTTTACTATTGCACGCTCCACAAAAGCCTTCTTAGCCAGATCAACTGTAAAACAATGGTCTTCCTTCAACCACAATACTAAACACTAAAAGAAACAAACACCTCTGTGTCCTTTTCTGACACTTCCTAAGCTGATCCTCCTTCTAGAAGAGCTCTTGCTTTTTACCTTCATCAGTTTCCCCCCAACAGACAGACAGACAGACAGACACACACACGGTTCTGTGTTCCAGATGCCAGCAGTTGCTGTGTCTCTCAGCATCTCTCGCTCTCGCTCTCACACACACAAGGTTCTGTGTTCCAGATGCCAGCAGTTGCTGTCTCTCTCTCTCTCCTCTCTCATCTCTCTCTCGCTTGCTCGCTCACACACTGTTCTGTGTTCCAGATGCCAGCAGTTGCTGTCTCTCAGCATCTCTCTCTCTCTCTCTCTCTCTCTCTCTCTCTCACACACACACACACACACACACACATACACAGAGAGAGAGAGAGTTCTGTGTTTCAGATGCCACCAGTGCTGTGTCTCTCAACGTCCCATACACCCATTTCTGCTTTGCCAGCGGTTCCTTATTTTCTCTGCCAATAGGGGGCACTGGAGGAAGACTGAAAGACCAGGCAAGAGAGAAGGGACTCGTCCTGCCCAGAGTTCCTGCTTCGGTCACTCGAGTCGCATTTGCTTTGAGTTTACTACTGATCTCACGCCCAGAGACTGGAGCACTGCTGAGCAGCGCCGGGTCCAGCTGAGCACAGCTCCCAGGTTCCAGCTTCAGGTTCTGTCTGGCAGCCAGGGAGGGAAGCGACTTCCTGGACCTGGTACCTCCAAAATAAAGAAGTGACCACCGAGAAAAACAGACTCACATCAAGAACGGAACCTGAGAACCAAGGGTCCGGAAGTCCCATGGTTATCAATGATACGGAAATTTAAAATGTAAGGAAAGCAAGAGAAATGTAAGGGTAACAAGAAATGACCTCCACCCTTGATGCCTACCATCTGTGCCCCTGTTCAAGTTACTTCTGTGAGCCAAGAGAGCTAAAAGCCCCTCAGAACTAAGTCATGCCTCTGTTATTCTAGTTTCCCCTTAATAAAACAAAACAAAACAAAACATTGTAAGCTTCAGCCTATAAAGCGGCCGGAGCTAGGGATCGCGGTTCGAGTCCTGCCGGGGGCCCATAGCGAGACCTAGTTCCAAAAAATAGCTGGGCGTGGTGGCGCGCGCCTGTCATCCCAGCTACCTGGGAAGCTGAGGCTGGGGATGGCTTGAGTCCGTGGTACCCCGGGCAATGAGAACCTGCGGTTCCACGGGCAAAAATAGCGAGACCTAGTCTCCAAAAAACAAAACAAAACAAAACAAAAAACCCAAAAACTTTACATCTATCTTCATTACAGTTAGTTTTGTATAATGGTATAATGTTATTCAAATAAGTGGTTCTCAAAAAATCTATATGAAAGATGAAAAATTATAATAAAAATGTACTATGAAAACATTTAACTCAACAGGAAATTAAGCACAAGATTAAGATTAAACTTTACACTAAATTTTAGTGGGTTTTTTTTTTTTAAGGTTTTATTGATCTGCCACTGTATAATTTGGGGAGGACAATTTCACATGCCCACCTGTGCACATGCCTCACTCTATACCCTAGTCCCATGATTCTATCATCTCCACTCCTCTCTCTTCCCCTCTCAGTGATTTTTCTTTTAACTAATTTTCATGTTATGTTGATCTGTGAGGAGATTTTAAGTGTTAGTTATTTCATAGGTCACTTGAAACATAAGGTTTTTTAAAAAAATTATCCTAGTTCAGTGAACCATATGTTCTGTTTATTACTTTACTGGAAAATCCAGACATTTTCCACCACAGGATGCCAAAAGCCATCCAGTCTACCATGAACTCACTGTGTCTTGGTTTCATCTGTGGGGTTATCATTTGTTCATGGATTACAAAATATGCAAACCTATGGCTGAGTTTATCCTGTGCTGTTTCCTTCATTTTATGACGTTTCTTGGGGAATTAGGTTGATCACTCTGGCTGTTACTTAGGCATCATTAGTACAAATTCCTTGAAAAGAATGTATCATATTTACTCTTTTCTTTTATACTTCTTTGTTAAATAACCCTAAGTCTTTAGTGCAAAAACTCAAAGAAGAAAGGCTTGTCTATTTTCGTTCCTTTCATATTTGGAAAAGAATGGCAATCACATGTTCTATAAGAATTGTTCAAAGTTTAATACAATGTAATCATATAAAGCTGTTAAATATATATTTATCAATTAATTGTTTTGTAGCCTTTTTCATTTAAATTATTTTAAAAACCCTTTTTTGGCTCATAGCTATAAAGAATCTATTTGTTAAATAAAGGATTTTTATCAATTGTCTTTAAAATACTATACAGAATAAAAATAAAAGAGGGGAGCTTATTCTTTCTTTACAATTAAAATCTTAATGCATCTCCTGACACAGAATACAATAGGAAACACTAATTTTTCAAATATGCAAATTTGAAATAATGACTGGGAGTGATCACTAAGCATCTCAGTATCATTACTTGTTACAAAGCTTTGCTAGTAAGGAGGCCTTAATTATCCCGTGCTAGGTTTTGCAATCTTCCTGATAAAGAAGAACAATTCTCTTGATATTCAGGAACAAGGTAAGTGCTAGCTCAAAGAAGAAAAAAAAAAAAGACAAGAAAATAGAAAAGAAATAGAGGGTTACTTCAAAATATTTTTACTGAAAACCATCAATGTATTCTACCCTAACAAATGAAACTATTAATGAAGAGATCATTCATTTCTCAGGACAATCATTGCACATCTACTATGTGCCCTGCACAAGTTGCTGGGTGCTGGGGGTTAAGGTGAGTGAAGCATGGCACCTATCCACCACAACTTCCTGGCTACTGGTGGGACAAGGTTTCAATGTGGTTTACAGCATACAACCTGACGTGTTCTAATAGAAGTAGTCTCACTATTATACTAGATGATATACCAGCAGATAAAGAAGGACTTTTTCTGGAATTGGTGCTAAGAGGTGTCCTATGGAACACTGCCAAGAGAAGAAATGAAAGACAGAGAAGAGATGAGGAGACAAAAGTATGTGAGTAGGTAGGAAGGGAAACAGATAGGGAGCAATGCTGAAGGATAATGCAGGCAAAGAGAGAGAGAGGCTAAACTGAACTTGGCAGCATAAACAGATTGTAAAGTCTACTTACTGAGAGATGTGTCTGAGAATAAAGGCAGCAGTAGATGGTAGCATTGATATTCCAGGGATGAAACCGGACAAGTTGACGAGAGTCATATTATGAAGGTCTTGATGCCCTGGTATGAATGAACAAACATTAAGCAAATGAGAAATTCAGGTGTGGGGTGGTTATTTTGATTTTGTTTTGCTTTTCTGTTTTGAATGCTGCATTTAAATGTGCATTTGGGGAGTAGCATAGCACATAAAGTGTCTACAGTGCCTCTGCCACTCATAGCAAATAAGTGTTGAAAATTCACTGTTGAGAAATGAGAGGATCTAAACGACATGAATGAAAATAGAAATGGAAATTAAATGCCAGTTACTGCCTCAAGACATGACGTATTGTGGTGGTGGTTTCTAGAAACAGTCCAGATTAAAATCTTGAATTTCCAGTGAGTAATCACATAAATTGACAAATTTATTTAACCTGTGACTCAAGAGTAATGAAAGTGATACCTATCTCATACGGTGGTTAGGAGGATTAAGTGAGATATCAAATTTAAAGTATCTGAATAAATAATACCTGACACAGGGGTTGTCATATATTTTAGTGATTATTAGTATTGTTTATTCAGAGGAAAAATAGAGCTCCTATTTTGAAATATAGGAAGAAGATAGCATTTTATTTGGAAGGTAAGATGAGGGGAACTGCCAAGGTCAAGGCAGCAGGAGTTCAGAAGAGTTAATAGCAAGAGCAAAGGTTCAGAGCAGAGAGATGCTAGGAACCTTTCAGTTTCCACTAAAAGGAGTGGAGGGCCATGTTATCAAAGAAAAATAACATGATTTTTCTTTATCTGAAAAATTAAAGGTAAGGAAGAACAGACTTTCTCTTTTTTTTTTTTTTTTGAGACTAGGTCTCGCTTTGTGGAATCGCAGGCTCACATTGCCCAGGGTACCACAGACTCAAGTAGTCCCCAGCCTCAGCTTCCCAGGTAGCTAGGATTATAGGTGCGTGCCACCACACCCAGCTATTTTTTGGGATTAGGTATCGCTGTGTTGCCCCAAACAGGACTCGAACCAAGATCCCTAGCCCCAGCCGCTTCATAGGCTGAAGCTTACAGGCATGCGCCACCATGCCCGGCTCTCAGACATTCTCTTTAAATCAACCATTTCCTACATTAGAATAGGACCATCAAAACTGATTATCCAACTGTGCCATTTTTGAAAGAGAGAGGTGTAAAAGTGACGGAATTGAAATAAATTAGTGTTTCTTTTTATTATTTCTATCATATTTTGGAAAACTTCTGTATCGACTAAAATTATTTTATTCAAATTTATTTTAAAATATATCTTTTGAGGAGAAAGCCATATATGTCTATGTACCTTACAGGAAACTAAAAAAAAAAAAATTATATTATTTACCTGAGCATTTGAAAATGACTTAAGTATAACAACTAGAAGGAAATTATAGGTCAATATCTGTCATGAATTAAGTAGAGATGTCAAAGATCTTATATTACATGAGCAAATGTAACACAGGACATACAAAAAGGTAATATGTCAACATCAAGTCAGTTGATCCTAAGACTGCAAGACTGGTTTACAACTTAGAATTTAATCAGTGTAATTCATTATAGTGACAGAATAAAGAAAAAAAAGAACATAATTATCTCAATAGATGCAGCAAAAAGTATGAGCAAGGAAAAAAGAAAAAAAAAAAACTCCCACAAAACTAGTAATGCAAAAGAATTATGGGATCTCAAGTATCTTTTAAGAAACCCAGATACTGTAATATATTCAAATGTGAATTTTTAACATTTGCCTCCTGAGTGCACTAAGATAAGGAAAACCACTCTTACCACATCTGTTCTACACTGAATTGGGAATACTAGTTAGTGTGCTAAGACTAGAAAAAAAGCATAAGAAAAAAAAATGCACTCTTCTTGGAAAAGAAAAGGCAAAACTGCCATTACCTGCAGATAACATAATTATGCATATGAAAGATCTCAAAGAATCAGCAAACAGGATTAATAAGCACAGTTTCTGTAAAGAATGTCCATATGTGATTCAATTTTTTTCTAATGTCCATATGTTTTCAAATATTTGAAACACTGAGAAAAAAATTTTAAATGTAAAATAACTTAAAATTGTATTGAAAAAGAGAACACCTAGAAATATTTTTTAATGGTGTGTATAATCTGTCCTAAAAACTATAAAATATTGCCAAAGAAATGATAAAGATCTAAATACGTGCAAAGATTTCCATTAATGTTCTCCATTAATTGGAGAAATCATGACTGTTAAGATGTCATTTCTGTTCCCAAAGTAACATAGATTAGAGGCAATCCCAAATTTAAAAATCCCAGAATTTTGTGCTTTTACTGAGGCCAGTAGAAAAGCGTAATTAACATGTATATGAAAATACAAAGGACTTGCTATAGTCAAGCACTCGTGAAGAACAACAGAAAGGCTGGGGAAACCCAAAGATATCAGCTATGAAGTTATAGAAATTATAACTGGTTCTGTTTCAAGGACCAGGAAAAGAAATCATCTTTTAAATGAAAGCATGGCAGAAGTATATGCAGGATATAATAATGGGGAAAAAAGAAAACATAGTATCTTGTCAGAAAAATAATTTAAGTCGTACTCTGTTAGAGTAAACGTCTGTGTTGGCTTCAAATCCCTGTTGAAACCTAATCCCCATGTGACAGGCTTTAGAGATGTGGCCTTTGGAGGCAATGGGGTCATAAGTGCCAACTCTCATAAATGGGGTTAATATACTTACGGAAGAGACTCTGTAAGGCCACTAGTGCTGTGTGAAACCACAGCAAGAAGTCTGTTTATGAACCAAGAAGCAGACTCCACAAACTCAGCAAGGTGCAGGCACTTTGGTCCAGGACTTTCCACCATTGCAAACTATGAGAGACACGAGTTTGCTGTTTATGTCTGTATTTCCTGTGACTGTGGTCTTACTGTTTTCTGTGTTTGTCACAAAGATACCTGAAATCTTTAAAGTTGTATTTTACAGTTGATATAGTTTAAATTGTCAACATCTTTAAGTTTATTTCAATAACCATACTATTTCTAACTTCAATAGCTACACTAATTTTAATTACAAAAATGCTCAATCTACAGTCACTAGAGTACCTGTTCAGGTTTTTAAAAAGTGCTAAAGTGAAACAGTTTTCAATTTGATTTGTATGACATTACAATGCACAATATTTTAGTCAAAATACTTCCACAAGTACTTCTTGTCTTCATTCAAAGTATATTTATTCAATAAATGTTATTTCAGACACAGATATGTCCAATAAGTTATGATTCTTTTGAATGATCTGTCAAGTTTAAATATTTTCAGTTTCATTCTGTTTTAAGAGAATAATTTGCTCCAAATAAAAGTATGAGCACAATTGAAAGATATCCAAGATATTCCAAAGATCTATTACCTAACTTCAAAATCAGGTCTTGTATGCCATATAAGGTTTCATTATTTCATAAGTTCAGTGCTTTTATTGACTTGGTTAAAAAAAATTACAAATTAACCTTGCTTAAAAGTACTTTCAACTTGCCAAAAACTTAAAAAGCTGAAGATTTACATGCTCCATTTATTATCTTGATTTAATATTTCTAAGTAATGTTGGCTATTTCAATTAAGTTCAATACTAAGGGATGTGCTTCAAATGGCTTACAAAATCCTAAGGGTTCAAGCTACTAAGGGTTCAAGCAATTCTAAAATAAATAGGAGAGAGAAACTGCACCTACTACTACTACAGTGAATTATTTTGGTCATTATCCAATTTGCAAAACAAAATTTTGTCAAGTTATTCTAATGCCTGTTTTACAAAATATTTATAAGATTACAATGTTAGCTTCTATTTCAGTTGGATTGTCACAGCTCTTAGAGCATGCAATTAGGAATTCTGTATATCTACAAATGCTATAATCAGCACACTTCTTCGTGTACGTTTCTTAATGAAGAGAAACACTGCCTTCACCCATGTTGCTAAGGTTAGTTACCAAAATATGTATTCATTTTATTATTGTATTAAACAAATATGTCATTCTTAGTGTTGGAATTTACACTCAGTTTTGAAGGGCTGTAACACAATGTGTTTGGGTATTTATTTTGACGGAATGAGATTTAAATAGCTTTATTTGAATTTCATGATGCGCATGGGGGAAAACAGAACTGATACATGGATAGTGATGCAGTAGAAACCTGTATTGGGCACGATACTGCCCTGGTGGGCGGGGTCTGAGAGAAAGACCCCTAGAGAAGAAGAAAGAAGTGCTAAAGAGGGCAGATAAAAAGAGGAGCCAGAGATAGGAGGAAGGGGAGGCTGAGAATGGTGGACTGATAGATGGCAGACTAACAGAACAGGCCCACATGGCCTGATAAGGGGAAGCCCCCTGAAAGAGTGAGCTGATGGTGACAAGAAGCCATGGTGGGAGAGTGGCCAGCAGAGCAGTAGCAGTTGTGGAATCATATGCCAGAATGGCAGGTGGGGGGTGACCATGGGCTGCTGAGGGCAGGACTGGTGAATTCGGCCTGATGCTGCAGAAGGCAGGCATGGTAAAGGAAGCCTATAGCAAGGTGGCCTATTTGGAAAGCTGACTTTGCATAAGAATCTGCTGGAAAAGTTTGAAAAGTTTTGGAGAATTGGAGCAGCTTAGAACGCTAGGGAGAGAAGATGCAAAGAGAAGATGCTGGAAAAAGACTGGACTTTGCAGAGTGCCTGCCTCAGAAAAGGGGCATCATCTTGGATAAGTATTTGGGACTTTCAGACTAAACGGTACTTGGTGTGAAATAACTGACCACCTGTGGCATTAAGAAATTTTCGTTTTCCCTGCTAATTTTCCTTGTAAATAAAACCCTGTTGTTAAATTGCATTTGACTGTCAACTGCAATGTGCAGGTGGTATGAACCTGAGGGAATTTGGATAGCAGAAGCTGTGTTTTAAAAGTGCCACTTTTTTCCTGTGGCTTGTTGGTTGATTGGTTGGTCTGCCCCTTTTGCATCTGATTTCAGAACCATCTGTAGTGACCTGATTTCCTTTCACAGCATCTGGCATGTAAGAGTCTCATCATTTAATTATCTGTGAAGATACTCTGTTCATGGAATAAAGTATAGGCGCTGAATCCCTTTTTGATGTTTCCAAAAACACTTGCAATCTCAAATAAGCAAAATTCAGAAGTGAAGTCATTTGATCCAAATGGAAAGCCATGCCTCACCTAGTGACAGTTCAGCGTAACTTCTGTCCCTGCAATGATAGATAGACCATGATCTCCAGATACCCTCATCTAAGAAATAGCATTCACTTTTGAGGTAGATGCTTTTGTTTTTCCTGTATTTAGTTATCATAAACCTCTTCTTCGATGGGGAATTACTAACACTTTCAAAAGTTATACCTTCATCCTTAGCTTTTTGGAGAAAAAGAAGCTCATTTGATTTTTACCTCATTGCTACCAAAAGAATGCATTGTCTTTTAAAAAAAGATTTTGATACCTGGACAAATGGGGGCAAAAGTCACCAAAAACCAACCAACTACAGGTCCGCTTCACCAGTGTGTAGCAGTTGCCAAAATCACAAAGCAGTTTAACAAACAAACCACATTTTTTAAAAAAAAACTTCTAAAATGTGACTTCTGCCACTCAGATTCCCTCACCCACATGTAGCAGTTACAACTCAAATGCAGTTCAACAACAAGGTTTTACTTACAAGGAAATTAACCAGAAAAAAAGTCCTTACTGTCACAAATGGCCAGTTATCTTACCCCAGTCACCATTTTCAGCCCCAAAGTTCCCAAAGACACATGTCCAGGATGGTGCCCCTTTGCCCCACTAAACCTAAGGCAGACACTGCAAATGTCTAGTCTTTTTCCAGCATCTTTTCTTCTCTTCTTCTCCAGTATTCCGTGTTCTTCCACTTCTCCAAGTTTCTTCAAACTTCTTTCACAATGGCTGATGCACAAATCACCTTTCCAAATACCTGGCCATCTCCAGATACCGTCTTACTATGCCACCTTGCTGCGGTGTCACACTTTCCATACCAGCTACTCTTCTGCCAGTCACCATGACTCCTTGCCACCTCCAGTCACTCTTCCAAGGGGCTTACCCTGGCCAGGCCATGTGGGCCTGTTCTCTCAATCTGCCATTCCCCTCTCCTTCCTTTCCTTTTTTCCCCCTTCCTCTCCTATCCTTGCTCCTTTCTTTTATTTGTCTTTTTGCGTGTCTTGCTCTTCTCTGAGACACAAGACTTTCAGACACGGCCCACCAGGGCATTTTGGCACCTAACCCTAATCCTAACCCTATTTAATTTTCAACTACGTCATTACCCTGTATCACATTGACAATATAAACAAAATTTTGAAAATTTTTGTTGGTTAAAAATGCTGTATTAAGAGCATTCAGACCACTCTCATTATACAATATGGTATCCAGCCTTGATTTCCTGAACTTTAAATCTAGGATTTCTCACATTATTAATGACCTTGCTGAGTTCAAGTCTGGTGACTAATTAAACCTTGGAATATGTAAGATAGGTCTTGAATAATTGGTGGCAACACCAAACAGGCTGCTAGGGTAACTGTGTTGAATATTCCTTTCCCCAGTCCCAGAAAGATTTTACTGTTTGTAGTCACTTGAGAGCATGTGCACATCCCTTTTTTTTTTTCAGTTAGAAAACTGAATATGACCTTAAAAAGCAACCATCAATTATTTTACATTTAGAAATGCTGTGGAATCGAAAGGATATTCTTATTGTCTGTATGTGTGGAAGTAAGAATCCTTTCCCCCACATATTAATCTCACACTTCTACATGTGACTACAGCAGAAATTGCAAGTACAAAATAAAAGCCAATCAAACTGATTTTCAGTTATTTTAATACAATTAATACTTCCTGTTTATCAGGGAAAATCTTAAATTGGATGGTACACTAGAGGAATAATCACAAATAGGAACTGTCACAGGCAAAGCAGAATATATGGATATTATAGAGGATAGGAGTCTGCAGGATTTCTCATTTCAGTAACTGCAGATGCAGACATTGTGGCTGAGGCTTGAGCAGTGGCCAGTATTAGATCAAGGATTTCCGCTTTTGCTGTGAAGTAGCTCCCACTAGCTGGACCTGGAGCAGAGATGTTTGCAGAGACTGGCAACAAGTTTGCAAGTGGGAGCAAAGCAGTATGCAGCCCAGAGAGATAGAAGCCCAGACGGGAGATCCAGGGGGGGAGTTTGTTTCATTGCCCTGGGAGAGCTGCTATTTTAAAGCAGTGAGATGTGCCTGAAGCTGGGGCTTGGGGGGTGGGGGGAAAAGCTGGAAGGAGAGCTCGGGATTCAGGAGAGTGGTCGGAGAGAGAGGCCAGCATGGTTATCAGCTGCTGGGTAACAGCAGGACAGGACTGTCCAGATGCCACTTAGGTGGGCCCAGGCCAGGTAAGCATATGGTGCTGGAGTGAGAGGCAGCACAGAAAGAGCTCTGGGAGCTGGAAAGAGTGGAAGCAAGAAGAGGAGCTCCAGACATAGCAGAGAGAAAAGCAAGAGAAGACTAGAACTTGGAGAACTTGGGAACTGGTCGGCTTGCAACTGGGAAGAATTGGAAAGCTTGGATCTTGAAATTTGGAATATCTATCTGCTGAAAAACTGGATTTGTGAAATGCCTGCCACAGGTTTAGAGAGGCTGAAAGGCGCCATCTTAGACATGTGCTTCTTTGCTTGAAACGTCAACTCCATCTTGGAGGAGCTTTTAGGATTTTGGAACTAAACAGTGAATGGGGTAAGGTAACTGGCCACTTGTGGCCTTAGTGACCTTTCATTCCCCTTATTAATAAGTCTTGTTTAAATTGCTTTGAGTCTTGCAACTACCCTCCGGGTGGGAAGAACCTGGGGGCAAGGGCAGATTTTTAAATGCCACCGATTTTGTTGGCCTGCTGGCTTGAGAGGCACCTTACCCTTCTGAAGCTGTGACCCCAACATGGGCAATGTATTTGTTCATATAATTTAGGCATTGCCATTAGCTGAGTCTGAAAAACACAGAGGTAAAAGATGGCCTAAACAGGATATGGGTACTTTCTTCTGTTACTTTGCTGCAAATCCCTGGTGGGGAAGAGAAAATGAATCACCAAGAGGGTATGTGAGAGGAAATTGGAGCCCTTTCTTTTCAGGAAGGTAGAAGAGATGGGGGAAAGGATATAAACAGAGAGGAGTAAAGAATGGGGGACAGAGAGGAGAAACATGATAATGTAGGCTGGTAGCCTGAGTGACCAGGCTGGGCAGAAGCCCCTGGAAGAGTGAGCTGGTGGTGTCAAG